>CAUYPK010014054.1:0-10162 GCA_963574355.1 Loris lydekkerianus
GTACACAGCTATGATTTAATTAATAAATAAATAAATAAATAAATAAATAAATAAATAAATAAAATAAAAAGAGGCTGAGACTCAAGGATCACTTGAGTCCAGGAATTCAAAAACAGCCTGAGCAAGAGTGAGACCCCATCATCTCTACAAGAATAGAAAAATTAGCCGGGCATTGTGGAGGGTGCCTGTAGTCCTGGCTACTCAGGAGACTGATGCAGCAGGATTGCTTGAGCCCTTGAGTTTGAGTTTGCTGTGAGCTAGGCTGAAGCCACTGCATGCTACCCAAGGGGACAGAGTAAGACTGTCTCAGTAAAAGGGGGAAATCTATTTAAAGAAAAATAGTAGGCTCGGCACCTATAGCTCAAGTGGCTCAAGTGGCCAGCCACACACACTGGAGCTGGTGGGTTCAAATCTAGCCCAGGCCCACCAAACAACAATAACAACTGAAACCAAAAGATAGCCAGGCATTGTGGTGGATGCCTGTAGTCCCAACTACTTGGGAGGCTGAGGTAAGGGAATCACTTAAGCACAAGAGTTTGAGGTTGCTGTGAGCTGTGATGCCACAGCACTCTACCCAGGGTGACAGCTTGAGACTGTCTCAAAAAACAGAAAGAAAGAAAAAGTAAAGGAAAATAGTAAGTAAATAAGAGTACAGATGACAGAAAAAAAGCCCAAAGATGGTATGAAAGACATGTCTCAGAAACCTCATCCTAGGGAAAAGCCGTTCACAGAGGTGAACACCGTTCCACAGAATCCCACAGAAGATAAACAACTCACACTTTGCCACCGCCAATCCCAAAACCTGAGAATGCAGGAGTAGCCAGCCACCAAGGATACTGCTCCAGAAAACATGAACAAAACTGAACATGCATTTTTAAAACTGGGAGTACTGGTAGGACAGGAAAACTCAGACAGAGATGAGGAATTCCTTTGAATCAACAAAAACATAACAAAGATGAGTTTTTAAAACTTTAGCTCATCCATCCATTATATAATGAAAAAAATCTTAAGCTTCCCAGGGAGGCTTACTGCTAGGAAAAAAAAAACATTATCTCCCAAGTATCCTCACCAACCAAAGAAAAATTTTTTGTGCATTATCTTTCAATTTTTTTGGTATTTTTAAAATAGAGTTTCCCACGCACATATTTGAAGCCGCATACTGGTGAATATCCTTTCACAAACTCCACTTCTGATGTTGGAGATCTCCCAAGATACACCCTTACAGCGTCATGTACGGGACTCTGTCTACTTAATTTCGCCACCATGAACAGCGGAAGGTGCTCTCAATAGCACAGACGCTATTCTCTACTCTCTACACGGGCATGTATCGTTACCTCAGACTGCAAACATGTTCTCAATGGTAGTGAAACAGAAAACACAGTTAACTTGCTACAATAAAGGCAAATTATGGAGCAGTACAATTACACTAAGTTATTTCCATCCTTATTTTAAGAACATGAGAAGAGTGAGCTCAAGGTAACATAGCAGTTCTATAGTTTGTAACAGAAAGTTAAATAGTAATGTGATTTTTATAATAAAAAAAAATGGGATGAGAGCAATGCAAGCCTCTCTTGACTAGCACTCCTAACCTTGCAAAACACAGGAAAAATCTTTTCTACAATGCTAAATTCTAGGACTAAAAATGATTCAACTATTATTTGACATATTACATCTACACTGTGTATTGTGAAGCAAAGGGTAAATCAGGCCACACAATAAGATCACAAACCAGAAAATGTAGAAAACAACACCATAAGGTGCCCATGGAAATGGCCGCATTTGTCTAGAGTTTGCTTTCTAAGTAGCAGAATAGTCATAAAGAATCCCCCCCTTTGGTACAGTACTATGGTACTCAGTCCTAGAGTACGATAATGTTAGCCTCACTTACAGCAACCTCAAACTCTTGGGCTCAAGTGATCCTCCTGTCTCAGCCTCCCTAGTAGCATGGGACTACCAGCGCCCACCACAATGCCCAGCTAGTTTTTCTATTTTTAGTAGAGACAGGGTCTCACTCTTTTGGTCTTGAACTCCTGACCTCAAAGGATCCTCCCACCTCAGCCTCTCAGAGTGCTAGGATTACAGGTGTGAAGTCAAAGCACCCAGCAAAATTTCTAATGTATCCCAAACTATTTGCATTTAAAAAAGGAGACTAGTAAAAAGATGATTGCAGAGATGCAGTATGGAAGTTACCACTAGTTGCCTGTCAGCAACCATTCTGCACTTCTTTTACAGAAATAGAACTCCTTATTTTTAACTGGGTACAGGAAAGTCTACAAAGACGACCTTTCCCAGCCACCATCGAAGAGCGGTGTAGCAATATGACTTAACCTGTCAGCAATAAGATGTAAGGGAAAGCATCAGATAGGACTTCCAGGAAGTGTCCTCAAGGAGCAGGCACGACCTTCCACTTGGCTGTTCTCCTTCCCTTCCCGCTAGCTAGAGGATAAACAGAAGACTAGAACAGGACCGCTGTCCTGGGCCACGAGATGGTCTAAAGAGGAAGGCCAAATGCATCGCAGAGAAACAAGATACAGGATGACTGGATGGCCGAAATCACGGGCCACAGGCCCTGAACCACTTACCTTTAGACTTTGACATGAAAAAGAAACAAATTTCTATCTTGCTTAAGCCATTGTTGTTTGAGGGTCACTGTTACTCTCAGCCAAGCCTACACCTAACGTGAACGCATATACGTTTTCAGCCATGAAAGACACTTGTTCTTTCTAACAACTCTTTAATTGCTCAAGTTTCACTGTTTCAAATCTGTATCTTTTTAGAACATATTCATAGTGGATGATTTAAAGAATAAATTATTATGAATTAGTTCTATCACATATGCACACAAGTAGTGCAAGATTAGTTTGGCCTTTAATCATTTAATACTGATGTTTCCAAAGCTTTTCAAATTCTTGCATTTCACTGACAAGTAAAGGAAAGCAAAAAAAAAAAAAGAAGAAGAGTAATTTGCTCACATTTGCATTCAACAAATATTTGTTAAATAAATAATAAACTCTAAGTGAAGCTTAGATTCTATCAGAAGAGGTGAACAAAAAGTGAGTAAATAAAATATGAACGGAGACACAGTGAAGGAAAGAATGAAGAGATTGAGGTGGACATTCAAAGCACAGAAAGTTTACTGAATCAACAGTAGCAGATTCCGCCCCTTTCTGGCCTATGAATCTCTCTTCTCACACATGTTCACTTCATCAATTCCTGCTTTTGGCCCCTTTGATGATTACCACCATACACGTATCTAAATGGTAAACTATGCTATTTTCTCACCCATTTTGAACAGTTTCAATTCACTCCTTGCTTTCTTATAACAGAACAAAGTCTCTTCAGGATCCTTCCAGTATCAGTGTGAAGAGCCTCTAGTTACTTTTTTTCAGAGCTGCTGCAATGATTTTCTCTCACATATCCATGGCTTCCTCTGTCACTGTCTTCAAGTCTCCGTTAAACTTACCATGGGTCCTGTGGGCCCAGCAACAATTCTAACAAAAGAAAGTGGCCAGTGCACAGCCACACTCCAGCTGAGCCATAGGTCACTGTCAGCTACATGAGCAGGTGCACAGATCCCCAGGTCACCCCTCGCTGTGCCCTGGGGCCGTCCCTTCACCTATGACCAGCTGGGTCAGCTCAGTGTGGGGGCACAAACTGGGGACAGCAGCTGCACTTGGCCCTGTCAGGTAGACCTGAGAGACTGCAGGAAGGAGAAGTTCTCCCGGTGGGCAGAACAGCCACCCGGCTACTCCGTGTAGGGGAGAGAGGCAGAGTAAGGATGCACACAGGGTGGGTGGTCAGGGCCTTAAATAAGCAAGAGTGGAAGATCGCAACAGGCAGGGCTGGGGAAGAGGTAAGTCAGTGGACCTGTCAGCGCCGGCACAAAGCACAAGAATCTCTGAATCACACACGAGTGGGCACCAGGCAGGCAGAACACATCTCGAGGGGGGGTAAACGGACGACTCAGCCACCGGTATCAGCCAGCCTGTGTCCTTAGCCGCCTGAGTGTGTACACGGTGTTCTCATGAACAGAGGAGCCTCCTTGGCAGAGCTGGCTGCTACATGTGGGCACACAGGACAGGCTCCCTGACACCAAGGCTGCTCCAGCAACTGACTACACATTTCTGGCCTACCAGCCAGAGAAACCAACGCTGAGCCTTTAAGATGGTACCAGCCCTCTCACCAACCAACCTCTCCATGACCAAGTGATTACAAAGTGTTGCCATCCAAGATAAAAGGCAACATTTCACATTGACTTGAAATGGTGCTGGGTGGGGCAGCTTTTTACTCTGTTTGCTCCCCCAGTCACTCAACACATTTCTCACACCAGGCGTGTGGGGGTTTTCCCCATTACAAGCAATTCTCCAGCACCCATCAACCAGATGTCCTATAATTAAACTCAATTCTGAATCTACCTAGATGAAGTATCCAAACCCACAGGGCAGTGCCTGCGTCCCACAGGAATCCTCCCTATGCAGACACCCATCACAAATACTAGGTTGTCACCTGTACTCCTGACTGACCGGCCATAAATTGGGGCTCCCCATCCTCAGGTTTATTTTTGTTTGTTTGTTTAGCAGGCCCTGGCTAGGTCCAAACCTGCCACCCCTGGTGCACAGGGCCGGCACTCTAACCATTGAGCAACGGGCACCTAGCCACCTCCTCAGGTTTAGTTAATTTGCTATAATGGCTTTCAGACCTCAAGGAAATCTTAGATTTGCCTATTTATCTATTTGTCTTGGTGAATACCAGATAGACGACAGGGGGAGGTGAATACCAGACAGACAACTGGTACCCAACCTCCGGGTACCTCCACATGTTCAGAAATCTGAATGCTCCCCAATCCCTGTCTTTGGGGGTTCATGGGAGCTTCACTACACATTCATGATTGATTATATCATTGGCCACTGGTGATCAACTCAACCCCCCTCGTCTCTCTCCCCTTCCGGGAGTTTAGAGGGTGGGGCTACAAGTTTCAAGGGTCTAATCACACCTTGGTTTTTCTAGTGATATCCCTCATTCTGGCTATCGAGGGCCCCCACTTTCTCCCTACCAGTCATCTCATTAGCACACAAAAGACACTCCTCACTCAGGAGAGTCTAAGGGCTTAGCACCTGTGTGCCAGGACAAGGGCAGAGAGCCTTATAGTGTCAATATCACAGATGTATTTCCAGGGATAGGTTTACCTCCACTCCCCACAGTGCCTCACCCAGCACCTCCCTCTGAGGACTCACAGAGGGGCTGATGTAATAGGTGCTACCTGCCATCACTACAGACCAAAGGGCCCACTTCACTGCAAAGGAGCTGAGGTGGCATGAGCAGGTGACGGGGGCCTGCCACGTACCCACCACTCAGAGGTTGCCAGCCTTACAGAACAATGAAGGAGCCCTTTAAGATGTAGCTGCTATGCCAACTTAGAAATAAAACCCTGGAGAGGTGGGGAATTATTCCTCAGGATACAGAGTACACCCACAGTCAATGAAGGGTGCTACGCCTCAGTGGCTAGAAAGTGTAGGTGCAGGAACCGAGTGAAGTATTCAGAGAAATGGAGACTCTGCTCACAAACTCACCTGGTGACTCACTGTGGGAATGTTTGCTTCTCTACCCCACAATTTTAAGCTTTGTGGGCTTTGGTTCCAAAGGAGGAGCCCTTCCACTGGGAGGGCCAAAGTAAAAGTTCCACTGCCCTATAGGCTGGGCCGCTGGCTGGCACCCTGGCTCCTCCTGGGATAAATCAGCAGCAGGAAGGAAAACTTAGCATACTCACAGGAACACTGCAGCAATCGTCAGCAAGAAAGGGGGGCTGCTGCCACAGTGTAATGGGGGCCCGGAGAAATGTGTGAGGCACCAACGTGATCCAGCCATACAGCCAGCTACTCCCATGCCCATTTGTAACAGCAAAGGGACAGGTCACAGCAGCCACTAAGGCCAGGAAGTCACGGCCAGGAGCCCAGAACCCACCTAGGAAGGGGTTCTGGGTTAATTCACCAAAGACAGCTGCCTGGGTAGCAGACGTGTTCAATGGGTGGGGGAATCTGGTAAGGGTGGGCGGGGAGGGAATTGACTGCCCCTGCAGCACTGGGGCAGGTTATAGCATTGGGGAGCAGTAGTTCATCCTCCCAGAAATTGTGACCACCAGCATCCTAAAGCTGTGTCTGGATGAAGTGAGCTTAATGTAAGAGAAAAACCTGAGTAGTGTAAGGCGTGTACTTTGGAGGGCACTGTTGGTGCCCCTCCTGAATCCCCTCTGCAAGCCGCACACTCAACCCCACCCGTGAGGACCGTCTCTCCTCTGACCCAGGGGAGAAGGTTCCAGGGCCTCCTACAAGATGCTAAAATCAACAGAGGCCCAAGTGTCTGGTATAAAACTGTGTTGCATTTGCATATAACCTGCAGACATCCTCCTCTGTGCTTTAAATCATTTCTGGATTACTAATATACCTAATATAATGTAAATGCAGTATAAATAGTTGCTATGCTGCATTGTTTAGGAAATAACAAAGAAAAAGAGGCAGAGGCAGATGTAATTTTTTTTGAGCTACAGTCCCATTCTCAGTTACCTTTTTTCCCTGCCTTATCCAACTTTCCTCCCTCACTTCTCTTGAGAGCACTCCCCCAATAAATCACAGGATTTGCTAGGGCCCCAACTCCAGCCCTGCTTCTATGAAACCTAATTCCAAAACCACCATAGCAAATTGGCCCCACCAAAAATAAAATTCACTCACTACTGTTTCATAATTTACATTGTATTTTTCCTAACTAATAAAAATAGAAAACATTAAATATTTAAATAAGAAACAGCACACTTTCTATACTGCATCTGGGAGAGTGTAGCCACTTAAATTATTTTTCAGAGTGGCTTATTCAAAGCACAGCCCCCTAAATAAAACATTAAGTGACCTGCTTTCTCTGTAATCATATTATATAAGCAGTGTAACATGAGCATCTAAATGTACAGCTAAGGCAGCCTCCGTGGAAACGGGTCACTCTGATGTGACTCTGATTACTGAAGGTGGGCCCTGTCTCCAGCTCCATTATGGGCAATTATAGCCCTAAATCCTTCCACGCTACCTACGAGATAAGCAGCCATCCAAACAGCTTCACCTGCCTTCTAAGGCTTCATGGAGGAATTTTAATCTGCTGAAAACAAAATTGAAACCTTTGGCTGTGGAAGAGCTGCCTTTTATTTTACTGGCAGAGTAAGTGAATTTATCTACTCTTAAATCTTAATCCAGTGTTTCAGAAGCTACCAGAAATTTCTTCCTTGTGTTTACCCAAAATTTTTTTACCAGCAATTTCATCGTAAATTTCGCAAAGAAAAAAAAATTAAATAAACAACAATATACCTCAAAAAAAAATAGAAAAAGAACAAACTAATCCCAAAGTCAGTAGAAGAAAGAAAATATTATATGTCAGAGAAGAAATACCCTATATACTCGAGTATAAGCCGAATCCCCCCCCCCCGCACAAAATTTGTGCCGAGTTCGGGTTTTTTGGCACAAATTTTGTGCCGAAAAAACTCGGCTTATACTCGAGTATATACGGTAAGTGAAATAGAGATTAGAAAGATAATAGAAAAGACTGATAAAGAGTTGGTTCCTTGAAAAGACACAATTGGCAAAGCTGTAGCCTAAGAAAAAAGAAGATTAAAATAAATAAAACTGTCAATCATTACTTCTTTAAATATTTTTCTGCTTCTTTGTTTTGGAGCTCAATTACGCATATATTCGGCCAAGTGAAGTTGTCCCACAATTCGCAAATGCTTTGTCCATTTTTAAGCCTTTTTTTAAAACGCTTAAGACAAAACCAAAATCTTATCATATATGTACATTTTAAAAATACATACATATATAAATGGATCAAAAGTAGACAGAGGCCATACAAAGAGTGCAACATTTAGCGCCTGAGAATTAACTCACTGAGCTTTCATGTATTCTTCATATCTTTACACTTAGAAACTAAAGAGGTGACCCGAAAATACTAGTTCTGGGGCTGATTACCTATTGACTTACACATATATAGGTAAATTATCTCTCCAAAAGAGAATGACAGCTTAATCTTGATGGATACAGCTCAGTTTTCAAAATTCAAGCACATACAATTTTAGTGCCTATCATGACAGCTTTTCCTTATGGCTATATTAAAAAGAAAAGATTGTGTCTAGCGGAAGCATTTGGCATCACCCGCTGCTGTATACTGTCATTTGAGACCTAGGATGAGATCTAGTAGCTTCTCAGCAATCTCACTTTGATAAACTACTTTGACACCTCCCTACACAACATGTCTATGTAGAAAGCCCCAGCTAATCATGGACGTCTTCAAGGAGCTGGATTCTCAGACATGGCTCCATTTGCCAAAGTCCCACAAATATGACACGATTTTAACTCCACTAATAATTCAGACTCCAGAACTTTGGCTTCCTTAAATTCAACATTGGTTGCTTAATTGTAGGATGATCACCAAAAAGTGCTGCTTCAGTCTGTAGTTGGAAATCTTGTCTGATATATCAAGGGATAGTCCTTCTGAAAGGGTTTTAGTTTTTTTCTTTTCTCCTTTATAGGTAAACTCTGGTTTTCAATAATAGCCTCTAAGAGTTCTGCAATTGCAGCTTAGGAGGTGGAAACTGTTCATCAAACTCCTAAGCACTTATCTGCTCACAGTCTGAGTACATTGGCAAAGGAGCCACTTGTCCGTCTCCAGGACGTTTAATATATCCCTTTTTTAAGTCATCAAGATGTTTCTCCACATCAGTCTGTAAGGAAGAGAGTACTTGATGAATTTCCTGCTGATGACCCATTAAGAAAGAAACGAATCTTGTAGCAAGAAGCTCATCAAGATCCACTTCCTCGGCACAGCACAGCACACGTCCCCTCAGGGCCCTCATACCCACCGCATCACGGAGTCCACATTTTGACTCATTTGGGAAATCATACACATTAAATGCTGAAGCTTTCTAGGATTCGGTGGGGCGAGTAACAGCATGGCTGCCGGGCGTCGATGGCGACCCTTTCTCAGTGAGGTCTCAGTTGACTTTGTACTCCAGTCAACACAGAACAAGCTGGAGGTAAAGAATTTTCTGTGAGTTCTACTGTGCTTTTGCAGTGTGTTTACTTGACTGGGATACTAGACTCTCCGAGTTCACTTTCCACAGCGGTTTGTACCCGGGGCTGCCTTGTCTAAGATTTGGTTTTGTGATCATTTCGGCCACTGGCATATTGACATAACTATTCCTTCTTGTACTGCTTCTCAGAAGCAAACCCTGGGACCTAAAAGCTGCTCTGACTCGCATTTCCTATTATGTAACTTCTTTTGGTCTTGAACAGCCAGGGGAGCGCTTCTCTTAAAGCCAGCACTGAATGGCTTCTAAATACTTTCCTCTGAATGACGATCAAATTGGAAGGCTTGTTTGGTCTTAGATCCTAAAAAATGTTTCTTATTTTGTCCTTCTGTGTTCAGAACAGATTGATGGCAGACACTGAACGTCCTTCCTAGAACTCCCTGGCACATCTACAATTCCTTCCAAAGAACAGCGCCTCAGTTTGACCTTAAAGGACAAAACACGCACGCTATAGAAGCCCATTACATTGTGACAACTTTGCCCACAATGTCATTAGCACTCGCTCTTCTGCTTTCTAAATTAACTAGCTGCATTTTCTTAGCACATCTTTCTTGAAATCCTTGACCACTTACCTGTAGTCTCGCAGGAGAATCTGATTCTTGTTTTTATCTTTATGAAGCAGACTGAGAAGATGACACTCAGTTGATTTGAAGGAATTCAAATTGTTTAAGTGAGGAGTGGATTAAAGATGGTGGGTGAGTAACAGCTTCCTTGTAACTGCGCTTGGCGAATCTAGGGAGACAAGACTCCAGACATCTCTGGCCGGTAGGATCTGCCTATGATCATCCCTTTGAGGATACAGGGAGCCAACAAGGGACTTCTGGACCACAGGAGGAAGACGAAAACAGTGCAAAACTGGCAAGTGGCCGTGTGTGCTCGATCAACCTAATCACGCCGGCAACCGTGAGTACAAGCAGCAGTGAGACTGCAAACCGGAAAGGCCTTCCTTACCTGTGAACTTTTTTGGTGTTCTTGGACTTGGCACTCAGTTGAGCTGCATTGAGGAGAACTTGAGCAAAAGTATGGAGAACTTTGGGCATTGTC
>CAUYPK010014055.1:0-56965 GCA_963574355.1 Loris lydekkerianus
GGGAAGAAGGTAGGGTAAAAAACCATGTAGGCCCATCCACAGGGGATTTTCTAAAATTTCTTTTCTTCTCTTTTCTAGATCTTCTTGGAGTGTTTTGATCTTGTTTTGCACAATCTCAGATCTGTTGGCATAAAAGTAGCACTTCTCGGTTGCCGGCGTGATTAGGTTGATCGTACACACGCAGCCACTTGCCAGTTTTCCACTGTTTTTGTCCTCCTCCTGGGGTCCAGAAGTCCCGTGCTGGCTCCATGCATTCTCAAAGGGATGATCATAGGCAGATCTCACCAGCCAGAGATGCCTGGTGTCTTGTCTCCCCAGACACGCTGTACCCAGTTGCAGGGAAGCTGTTACTCGGCCACTATCTTTAATCTCTACCTGGTCTTCTTCTTTGGCTTCTGCATGACCACTGGTCTTCTGTGCTTCACTGGGGGCCAGAGCAGGGTGTGGCCCCTACCTTCAGGGCTGCCCAAGCAGAAGCTTGGAAGGGTGGGTTGGGGTGGCTGGTGCTTGAGGTGGCTACCTGGGGGTGGGGGTCAGGAGAAGAAGTGAGGGCTGAAGCTCCTATCTCTCTTGGAAGTGCTGTTTCTCTCACGGACTTAGCTGGGCTCGAAGGTAGCCCTGACCTGTGAGAGGCTCCACCATGGGTGACCTGATAGCTGTGGATCCTTAGGTAATGAGGAGGCACTTGGGAGGTTCAGGACCTGGTCCCTGAGGCCATCCCAGCAGGCCTGAGGAGGGGCTAGTTGCTTAGTTGCTCAGCCACACACCTGTTGTGGTGGACAAAGTTTGGGTTCTGGGAGTGGGATGGCTCCACCTGAGAGGCTCAGAGGCTGAGGAGGGTGTTGGCCAGGAAGGTGGCTCTGACTGCCCAGGCTACTGGGCATGGACCTTGGGTGACTTCTCTCTGGGCAGAAATGGACATTGACCTGGGTTGAGGATGGCACCTGCTGGGAAGCTCAGGAGTACGTGGCAGGTATACCCAATGTGCTCACAAATGGGTCAGGAGCACATCCTTGGCAAGGGACTCACAGTGCCATCAGCCACTCACAGTTCATCCTGGACTCCCCAGGAGGTTGGGTGGGGTGGCCACCTGTGTTAGTTAATTGGCCTTGTCCAAAGGAAAAATAAATGTTTTATATTTTTACAACAAGAGGTAGTTTGCAGCTGGTAGCCAGGTGCTTGCTGATGTTGGGTTCCTATCCTTCCAGGGACTTGGGGAGGGGCAGGGCAGCCCCCAGGTCCTTGGGAAAGACAGTCTTAGCTATGATAC
This sequence comes from Loris lydekkerianus, assembly GCA_963574355.1. Taxonomy (NCBI): domain Eukaryota; kingdom Metazoa; phylum Chordata; class Mammalia; order Primates; family Lorisidae; genus Loris; species Loris lydekkerianus. The sequence goes on from CAUYPK010014055.1 coordinate 1,271, forward strand.
TGGCAGGTGTCTTATTTAGCTTTTAAAAAGATTTAAGTCTATCTCAGAAGGTGAGAAAGAATTCACACTCCCAGATTTTTTTTTCTTTTTTGAGTCTGAATGCTCAACGAAAAGACCTGGAGTGAGAATTCTTTTCTCTTTTTGGACCAGGGAATTGAGATTTATTTAAAACATTTGAAAATAGTGTGCCAAGCATGGTTGCTCATGCCTATAATTCCAGCACTTGGGAGGCTGAGGCAGGTGGATTGCTTAAGCTCACAGGTTCGAGACCAGCTTGAGCTAGAGTGAGACCCTGTCTCTAAAATATCGCTGGGCATTGTGGCAGGTGCCTGTAATATCAGCTCCTTGGGAGGCTGAGGCAAGAGGATCACCTGAACCCAGGAGTTTGAGGTTACTGTGAGCTAGGCTGAGGCCATGGCACTCCTTACATAGCCAAGACGAAACCTGGCTGGGTCCAGATGGGGGTGGGAGCTCCAGATTATGGTTTCTCTGTTTTCCCTCTCCTTTGAATGGGGGTGCAGGAATAGGTGGGCTGGGATGTGGTTGGAGCAAAGTTAGGTGTGCTGTCCTCAGCCTCAGCCTCAGGGGTCCTAGGAGCTCCACTTAGGGTCTCTTCCATTAGGTTAAGGGCAGCTCTGGGGAGGAAGGGCATGCCCAGCGTGGGAAGCAAGGATGCTTGAACCTGTTTGACCAGGGAGAGGCTGTGTCCAGCCAACTGGCTGGCATTCCAGAGGGAAGGATGCTGGGCACAGGTGGTTGTCATGAAGGAAGATATGGGGGACAGAGTAGGGCACAGACCTTACTGCGTGGGCCTGGGCAGCCACTTCTCAGTGGACAAGGGACTCCCTTGGTCTAAGCACGAGGCAGAGCCACACCTTCATATTGAAAACAGTTTCACACAATAACACTCAGCCTGGCTACAGGCAACACACTTGGATACTATCTAGTTCATTCTTCTCAATGCAAATTTGTTCTATTCTATATCCATTCTGTATTTATTCTTCTGTTCTACTCTAGTCTGAAAAAATGATGGTTGCACTCATCAATGGTGGTGTGACCCACCAAATTGATGTCACAGCACATGGAGTGCAGCCCACAGTACAAAAACATCACATTTGGCTGTTGAGCACAAGGCAGTGGGTGTTTGCACTCGGTGGTTGGTGGGCAGTCACTCTGTTGGACATACCCTGGGGCAGCTCTGTGGCCTGTCTGCCTGGTGGCCTCCTTTGCTCAGTGGCTCTCTGTTGGGCCACCTCAGCTCCTCCACAGGGTGCTTTTTGCTCTTCTTGGGTAGAATGCTTCCTCAGGTGGCCATTGAGGGAGAGCAGATGGCACCACAGTCTTAGAAACTGTACAACCTTGCTTTGGCGCAGTCCCTTGGTCACAGTGTCCCCAGCCAGCTGGATCCAGGGCAGGAAGCCTGCAGCTCCAGGGAGCATCTGTTGCCAGGCTTTCCCAGGTGATGTTCTGCTAGCAGGGGCACTGTAGACACTCTTGTTTTCCTTTTTCTAGAAGAAAATCCCCTGGGTGAAGGGAGGCCCATGCCCCTTACCTCTATTATTTTGGGAGGATGTTGAGTTTGGATGACTGGTGCCCAGTGGCCTTTGCACTGGGTCTGTGCTCCTGAATTGCGGGCTGCTGGTCCTCTGGCTACAGAGCTGGGGGTGCTGGTTTCCTGAGCTGGAGGGGGAAGGTCTCAAGGCTGCTTATTGTCTGTAGCTTTAGATCTTCCTTTGGTTCTTACCTAGAAACCTAGCAACTCTTCTCAAATGCCCTGAGAGCTGCCTACAGCAGGCACTCACAGGTCACCTCGTGGTGGTCACCATGGCCTAGGCCTTGAGCATTCCCCACTGGCCTGCACTGGAACTGGGCTAGCACCACATCCAGCTTTGTCTTTTGGGTTTCAGCGGTTTACTGTGGCAGCCCAGCCTGGCCAAGAGCCATGGGTCCCCTGGCAGCCGGCCAAGCCGGAATGTCAGGCTCCCTCAGGAGGCCTGGCAGGAGCCTTCAAACCCTGAGGTTCCAAACACAGGGAGTGAGAAGCTTCTCAGAGTCCAGGCAGCTGTGGCTGGCCCCTGAGGACATGCAACAGGGCCTGGCCACAGCAGTGGGTTCCATAGAGGAACTTTAGGTAGAGATGGGGTCCTTTGGGATTTTAGGAGTACCCTAAAAGCTGAACACACTCAGAAGCAATGTTAAATTGTTTATAATTTTCAGCAATATTTAATTTTTCCTCCAGAATGTTGGCCTTCAAATTTTATTTAGCAGCTAAACTCTTTAAAATCTTTTTGTTTTATCTTATGTATTTATTTATTTATTTTTTACATATACGTGTGTTTATTAGGTTTTCACTTTTGCTATCTTTTTCTTTTTTTTTTTTGAGACAGAATTTCTCTTTGTCACCTTCAGTACAGTGCTGTGGTGTCATAGCTCACAGCAGCCTCAAACTCTTGGGCTTAAGTGATTCTTTTGTCTCAGCCTCCCAAGTAGCTGACACTACAGGTGCCCACCACAATGCTGGCTATTTGTAGAGACAGGGTCTTGCTCCTGCTCAAGCTGGTTTTGAACTTGTGGGTTCAAGCAATCCACCCGCCTCAGCCTTCCAGAGTGCTGGGATTACAGATGTGAGCCACTGTGCCCTGCCTTTTCTTTTATCCTAAGAAATAGCTTTATTGAAGTGTAATTCACATATCAAAGAATCCACCCATTTGAAGTGCCTGATTCAGTGGTTTTTAGTAAATTCATTGTTGTGCCGCTGTAGGCTCTCATTAGAGAATGGGTGTTTCTCTGTGTGACTCTCATGTGGGGGGGCCCACACCCCCTCTGCTGGTTAGAGCTCATCACCCTCTACAGTCCCAGGAGTACCTCCCTGCCTGGGTCGAGACATGTTATTGGCTGGGCTGGCTTTCCTGCACCTAGGGACGTCCCTTCCTTAAGGTTAGGGACCAGAAAGTCTTCTGGCAAAGGGGAAGCCCATCTTCAGAAACACAGGGATTTTTCTGAGAAACAGTGGCAACAAATTTATATTGCTTCAAGGCCAAGTTATTGTAGATGTAAAAGCAAAGCCTCAAATGGACAGCAGTGTGACCAGACTTTCATTAGACTCTGAGGAAGTCATAAAAGTGTGGTATGTTTGAGGAAGGGAGTTTCAGGTTTGGAAACAAAGTGCTTGCTTTACCAAGTGTGGGTTAAATGCTAACCACAGGGCGGTAAAACCATAAGCCCCACCCAGGGGAGAGGCGGACAGACCACTGTCCTGGAAGGTTTCCTGATGTCATCATGGTCAGCAGACATAGTTCAACAGCAGAGCAGGAGCCATGATTGGGTGCTGCCTCTTTTGGGGCTTGGGAAAATGTGTCCCTTCTCACTTGGAGGTGGGCACCTGCAGCTGGATGTGGATCCTGATCCTGCCTGGGGCCAGGCCCCTTCTGCTCTGCGGCTGCCTTTCTGCTCTTCACCCTCCAGCCCAACACCTGGCTGATTTGGGCTATTGTCCTAACAGTTACAGAGGTCTCCATCACTGGGAGGCTCTTCTGATGGTTCCCATTTGGCATGGGAGCGTTGAATGGAATTAATGTGGGAAGAGGGTGAACTAAGGGTGGAGGAGTCATGTCTGCAGGAGCTGGAGAGTGGTGGAGGGGGTGGCAGCAGGTGTGTGTGCCCTACCTGCACTGGTGTTGGGGACTGTGTGTGCCTGTGCATGAAGTCATGGGATCCACACTCCTGGTGTGGAGAAACTGACATGAGATGTAGCAGGAAGGGGCGGCTAAAAGCTGCAGTCTCTGATTAGAGCTGGACAAGTCAGTGTGGACTCACAGGGGACTGTCTTCATATGTGCAGCTCCTGGCTGTGACTACTGAGAAGACCCAGAGTGTGAGCTTGTCAGGGTAGTGAGTACCCCTAGCACCAGACTGTAAAGACCGTTTTCTACCAGCAGGACACAGGCTCCTTGGAGACGTGGCTGATTCCAGGCCTAGGCCAGGAAATGCACAAGATGAGCCCAGAGCACTTTGTTCTCAAGGAAGCAGTCCAAACCTAGGGAGGAGCCCTCCTGAGCCATCCTACCCACCAATACGCTGTCAAGTCTCAGGGCCCTGCTCAGTCATGAGAACAGAGTCACTGCCACATTCCTGTGGTGAGATGGCTTCTGCAGAAGACAGATTTGTTTCATCCAAAGTTGCAAGTGCAGCCACTCACTCCCCCACACTCCACAGTTCTTTCCAGCATGGTCAAGGAGAGCACCAGTGGCTCTAGTCCTGTCTGAGGGAGGAGACATGGAGCAGGGCAGGTGGCGTGGGTGTGTGTGTGTGAGTCAGGCCAGGGAACATCACACCCTGACCAGTGACTGGGAGTGAGCGGTCAATATCCAATGGGCAGGCTCAGTGCCTGTAGCTCAGTGGCTAGGGTGCCAGCCACATACACAGGAGCTGGCAGGTTCGAATCCAGCCTGGGCCTGCCAAACAACAATTACAACCAAAAACTAGCCAGGCGTTGTGCTGGGCGCCCGTAGTCCCAGCTACTTGGGAGGCTAAAGCAAAAGAATTGCTTAAGCCCAAGAATTTGAGGTTGCTGTGAGCTGTGACGCTCGGCACTCTACCTGGGGTAACATAGTGAGATTCTGTCTCAAAAAAAAAAAAAAAAAAAAAAAAAAAAATAAAATGGGAATTTACTGTGGGGGCTGGGCTATCAGCCCCATCTGTCCATGTGTGGAGTCGGCAGTGCCCAGGTGGGGCAGACACTTTGACCAGAGCCTGCACAGCAGGCCACTGCTGCAGCCTAGCCCCAGGGGTGCGTTGACATTCCATGTGGGGTGAGGGGACTGCTGGGGACAGGGGCATGGGTCTGTCCTGGTTCACTATTGGAGGCTTCAGGGTGGCCACACCAGGGCAGTGGGGTGCAGGTGGGCTGCTGTACCTCCAGGTAAGGAGTGGACTATGGGTTGAGGGGGTGAGGAGTGCCCATCTGGCCACCTTCCACCCTCCCCACTGTCAAGTCAACCATCTAGCCATGCCTTTGCTGTGGAGAAATACTACATTTTTGCTAGATTTACCTTTTGTATTTTTAACACCTTCCTTTTTGTGTTTTGCTTAGACTGGTAAGCTCATGCTTGTCCTTTCCTCTACTACTTGGTGGCTTTATTTTCTATACTAAACTTAAAAAAATTCAAATCGGCTTGGTGCCCGTAGCACAGTGGTTATGGTGCTAGCCACATACACTGAGGTGGCAGGTTTGAACCCAGCCTGGACCAGCTAAACAACTGCAACAAAAAAATAGCCGAGTGTTGTGGCGGGCACCTGTAGTCCCAGCTACTTGGGAAGCTGAGGCAGGAGAATTGCTCAAGCCCAAGAATTTGAGTTTGCTGTGATCTGTGATGCCACAGCACTCTACTGGGGCAACATAGTGAGACTCTGTCTCAAAAAAAAAAAAAAAGTCATATTAATATGAGGGTACATACAATTGGGTTACATAGTTTGCATTTGTAAGGTGAAGTCCAAGTTATAGCTGTGTCCCTCACCCAGGAAGTGTGCCATATACTTGTTGCCAGAGCAAGGAGTCTGTCTGCCTGTCACCCAAGCCAATCAACAGAGAAGTGGATGAGTGATCAACAGTTTTACTTTCATTTACAGGAAAGCCAGTGATTCCAGAGAGCAGCGAGGATGTCTCCCTAAAGAACTGTGCTGTCCACTCTTCCCCTTTGTTACTTGTATTCTCACAGTAAGAGTAAACATCAGCAATGTTATTACTCATCATATTATAGTTAAACAGAGTCCTCCTTGTAAGTTACAAGGTTACAAAATACCTTCCTATCTTACAGTGGTTATTATCTTCAAAGCATTCAAACTATAGTTAGTTAATATGTCACTGGGTGCACAGAGTGCCCTGGGTCCTTGACTGGTACTGGGAGTCCAGTTCCCCAACTTATCTATGGCAGTGGCCTTGGAAGTGAATAAGCAATCTCCAGATGTCAGCTCCTGGCTCATCTGGCCTCCTTAGGGCCTGATCAGCAGCACCCTGCATGAAATGGCTGTTCAGGTTAACAATGGCTGGTAACACACACACCCATTGTTCCCACTGGGTAGGAACCCACTGACCTCTCCCCCCTTTCTTGAATTTAATTGAGTTTTTCTCTCACATGATCATGTTTTTGTTAATCTACAAATTTCAAATTAGTATTGAGTACATCTGCTACTTATTTTTCCATTCTAGTGATACTTTACTCAGGAGGGTATTTTCCAAATCCATCCAGATTGTAACAAAAGATACAAAATTTTCATCTGTTTTTTTTTGTTGTTGCAGTTTTTGGCCTGGGCTGGGTTTGAATCTGCCACCTCCGGCATATAGGACCAGCGCCCTACTACTTTGAGCCACAAGCACCACCCAAACTTTTCATCTTTTTAATAGCTGAATAGTATTCCATGGTGTACATGTATCACAGTTTATTAATCCAGTCATGTGTTGAAGGGCACTTGGGTTGGGTTGGGTAGGGGTTTGGGGGGAGGAGAGAAAAAGTGGGTGGGGTGCTAGGACTGCAAGGAGAGTGGATTTGGTCCTACTAGCCCTCCCAAGACCTGGAAGCAACTGGTATGAGTTCCACTGCTCAGTGGGAGAAGTGACCGTCCAGGTCCTGCCCCTGGGAGCTGGGAGGAAGGCAGGACTCATTCACCCCTGTTTCACCTGGGCTGCAATCCCTCCTTCTTCATTTGCTTGTCGTGCTCCTGTATACCCTACGGAGCCCAGTCTAGTCAAGGGAGCTCATCCTTCGTGTCCTCTGCAAACAGTAAATTCTTGGGTCCATCCAGGTTTTCAGTCCAGTCCAGTCCTTTTGTAGCTTGTTCTTGGCCTCTTGCACCGAGATGCCATGGCCCACCCTGTTGGTCTTCACTGATGCGAATTTTGCCCAGGGCATGGGAGGACCCGGAGCTCCCTGCTGGACTGTGAGAGCAAGACTTATTCAGCCTTGCTCCTCCCTGATCCCAATAAGTGTCCAGGGATCACACCTTGTGCCCCACTTGCTGTTCCCAGTTCCCAGGTCAGGCCTTCCAGGCCCCCCTGTGGAGCCTGTTTCCTTTCTGGGGTAATAGCAGCATGCCCTCCTCTCTGTCTCAAGATGGCATACTTGCCACTGTCTTAGCACAGGCTGCCACAAGATACCATAGCAGGATGGCTTGAACCACAGATACTTCCTGGTATCAGAGGCCGGGAAGCCCAAAATCACAGCCAGCAGGTTGCTTTTTGGAGAGGACATTGTCTTCTCTGTATGTCTTCATATGGGCTGGGAGTGGTCCCACTTTAGGACCTTGTCTAACCCTAATCATCTCCCCACTTCCAAATACCATCACATTGGAGGTCAGGACTTCAACATAGGGGTTTTCAGGGGACATAATTCAGTCCCTGGCAGTCACCTCTCAGCTTCTAAGTCCTGGAAGTGCCGAACTAGGGGAGGGAAATGGGGCAGCCACGTTGGGGAGTCCCTACCACATGGGCAGGATCCCAGTAGGTGTTCACACAGGTTGTTACAGAGACTAGGGAGGCCCAAGGATCTGAGTTCGACTTCAAGGGAGGGGGAGGTGGCTGCTGTGGGCTGACTTGGGTGCTGGTGGCTTGCTCTGCTGGCAGGTATTACCAGGGCACCCTCCTCCTCCTCCTGGCTCTGACTGTCTTCTTGCTGACCCACTTCCTGAACGTGGACATCAAGCTGTTCACCCTGTAAGTGTTGCCCTGGGTATGTCATGGAGCTGAGAGGCAGGGAGACAGGTGGCCAGGCTGAGTTGGGTGGGGTCGGGGAGGGTGAAGGCCAGAACTGTGACCACCCATGCATACCTCCCAGCCCACTGTGCTCCAGGCCAGACTTTAGCCAGGCTGCTAAGAGGGTCTTGAAGTCCTGGACCAACCTCTGTCCCATGGCCCCCAGTTGGATCTCCACAAAATGGAGGAGGCACCAATGTCCCCTGGGCCAAGCTGCAGAGGGCATGTCCCCAGGAGTGTGTCTTTGTCTACCCCCAACTGCCCCAGGGCTGGCACTGGCCTCTGCACCCCATCACCCCATCCTGGTCATGCCTACTAGCCCTGCCTTGGGGCAGGAGGGTGTCTGCTGCTCCAGGGCTGTGGGCGGGGTACACTGTGACAGGGTCATAGTAGGGGCCCCAGAGTCCTCTCATGCTGTATATCAGGACAGCCATTCTCAATTTGGGGGGCTCTTCCTTGGAATGAGAGATCAGTCAGGAAACACATGCTTGAGGTCATGGGGCCAGGGCCATGCCCTAGCAGCCAGAGAGAAGGTTGGGGCCCCCAGGAGGCTTCCAGAGCCTGGGGGTTGAGCCAGGGGCATGTGGTGGGAAAAGATGGTACAGCCCCTCTGGGATTCCCAGCTGCTGGGGGTGTAGTCTGTCCCAGAAGGCACCCCCAGGCCACGGGGCTTAGGGACACAGTGATGGGGCTCAGGGCACAGGGTTGGGGGCAGCATAGTGATGGGAGGCAGTTTGGGTTCCCCATAGTGGTTGCTGAGTTGGGGTCATAATGTTGGGGCACAGGTGCTCACCCAGTAGGTCCCTGGACCCAGAGTTCAGTGTGTAAGTTTGGGACCCTGCCATCACAATGTGGCCTAGGGAATGGGTGCTCCCTTGCTGACAGCACCTGTGCCTGCCTCCTGGACTGTTTAGGGGCCAGGGTGAGGAGCTGCCGGTCACCAACGTCATGTTCCTCAAGACTCACAAGACAGCCAGCAGCACCGTGCTCAACATCCTCTACCGCTTCACCGAGACCCACAACCTGTCTGCAGCACTGCCCGTTGGCCAGAGCTTCCACCTGGGCTACCCCTGGCTCTTCCTGGCACGCTATGTGGAGGGCATGAGTGAGAATAGCCCAAGTTCTGCCCGGCATTTCAACATCATGTGCAATCACCTGAGGTTCAACCTGCCTGAGGTCAGGCTGGGCTGGCTGTGGGGTAGGGGCTGGGTGGGCTGGGAGAGGCTGGCAGTGAATGTGGCCATGGGGCTCTTGGTGCTGTAGACTGGAGGCTGCAGGAGAGATCCAGGGAAGGGGCTGGGAAAGCTGCCTCCCCCAGGCTTCCAGACTTCTGCAGTTACCCTTAGAATGAGATGGGCAGCCCCACAGCTCCTGCCTGAGGGCGTCTTCAGCCCCTCACACTCTCTGACCTCCTCCTGCTTCCAAACACACCCACCCCAACATTTCCTGCTCCAGGACCATGCACTTGCTATTTATCTCCTTAGGAAAGGATGTTCTTTCCAGACCCTCCTCTAGGTCACCTGGGGCTCAGCTTAGGGATGGTGTCTTCCCAGTGCTTCCCTGACCTTCTTTCCCTGGGGGCAGGGAAAGGGTGTGTTTGGATGCGAAACCCTGTACAAGTGTTTCAGGGTGACTCTGCTGCTCCACGGAGAAGGGCCATTAGGGAGAAGGTGGCCTGGGAGGACTCCAGGGAGGCCAAGTGGGGAGAGGCCATGGGGGAGAGCAGTGGGCAACTCGGGTGTGCTGTGGGGAGGGCAGGAGGTGTGGGTAGGGAGGGGAGCACAGGGAGGGGGATCAGAGAAGAGGGGCTTGGGAGGAGGCACCCAGGAGGGGAACACGGGAAGGAGGGGGTCAGGGAAGAGGGGGCAAGGAGGAGGGTCAGGGAGGGCTGGTCAGGGAGGAGAGCTAGGAGGAGGAGTGAGGTAGGAGAAATCATGGAGGGGCTCAGGGAGTACGGTTTAGTAAGGTTTAGGGGAGAGGGTGTCAAGGAGGAGAGGAGGGGAGGGGAGCAGGGAGGAGGGGCCAGGAAGGGGCTTCAGGGAGGAGGGGCTAGGAGATGGGAAGGCCACTTGCTGCTCTCTCCCAGACATTGCTTCTGCCCAGTAGGACCTCCCTCCAGTAGGTCAATAATGAAAAACAGCACCTTTGTGGGGTCACAGCAGAGGGTGACCCTGGCTGTGAGACCCTCCGCTGTGAGACCCTCGGCCATCCTGGGCTTTGCAGGTCCCTGGGCTTCTTTGAGTCTCAGTTCCCTCATCTATAAGAGGGTGTGCCATGGTAAGGGGGCAGCCTGGCCCTCCGTGAGGCCGGCTGTGCCCTACACACCCCACGCCCTGGGCGGCCCCAGTTGCTGCTTCTGCATATGGCTCTCTCCTGCTGGAGTCCCTTCCTGGCGTCCTGGGCCTGCGTCCGCCACACCCACACAAACTTGCATGGGGTCTGGCTGAGGTCCAGCCGCAGGTGTGAGGGTCAGGGGTTCCAAGAGCAGGTGCGCCTCAGGAGTCTGCAGACTGAGTCCCTGCTGTCTCTGAGCAGGTGCAGAAAGTCATGCCCAAAGACACCTTCTACTTCTCCATTCTCCGCAACCCCGTCTTCCAACTGGAGTCGTCCTTTACCTACTACAAGAGGTATGTGCCCGCCTTCCGCCACGTGGCGAGCCTGGACGCCTTCCTGGCCTCCCCGTGGCGCTACTACAACGCCAGCGCTGGGCTGCTCAACGCTTACGCCCGAAACAACATGTGGTTTGACTTTGGCTTTGACAATCAAGCACCGGAGGACGAGGGTTATGTGCGTGCGCGCCTGGCTGACGTGGAGCGGCGCTTCCAGCTGGTGCTCATCGCAGAGCACTTCGACGAGTCTATGGTGCTGCTGCGGCGGCGGCTCCGCTGGCGGCTGGACGACGTGATCACCTTTAGGCTCAACGCACGCAGCCCGCACTCCATCACCAGCTTGGCGCCGGAGAGTCAGGAGCGCGCCAAGCGCTGGTGTGCGCTGGACTGGCGCCTCTATCAGCACTTCAACCGCAGCTTCTGGACCCAGCTGCATGCGGAGCTGGGCCCGCGGCAGCTACGCACGGAGGTGGCGCTGCTGCGGGCACGGAGACAAGAGCTCACCGCCCTGTGCCTGGAGGACGCGACGCCCAAGAACAAGAGTCAGATCCGCGATCCGCGCCTGCGCCCCTACCAGCCGGGGGAGGCAGACATCCTGGGCTATAACCTCAGGCAGGACCTAGAAAACGCCACGCTGCGCATGTGTCAGCGCATGGTGATGCCGGAGATCCAGTACACCGCCCACCTGTATGCCCTGCAGTTTCCGGAGAAGCCCCCCAAGAACACGCAGTTCTTGGAGAAGTAGAGGAGCTAGTGCTGGCGAGGAGGCTCCACAGACACCAGTCCTCTCAGCACATTAACCGGAGGCCTTGGCTCAAGCAGAGCCTGCTCTAAAGTTAAAAGAGTGAGGCCCCCAAGGAAGACATCTGCCTGTGACTTGCCTGTCTGTGAGAGGACCCTGAATGTGGGTGGCAGTCTGCCTGGTCAGCGGCTGTGCATGATGTTCATAAAGTTGAATGTCTCACAAGTAAGAGAGTGAATGATAATCACTCAGGGTCATCAGGCTGCCAACAGAGGACCTGAGCCCGGGAATCCCTCTAGGATCTTGGGCAGTGGGGCTGTGGATCCTTGAAGGAATTCAGAACATTCCCCGTGAATTTTAAGCCTAGGGAACATGGCACTGGTGGCAGAGATGGGTCCCGGCTCTGGGGTGTTTGGAGCAGCTCCCTTTCTTTGGCTAGATGAGGTTTATTTCGTACTGAAGAACAGTTTAGAGTGAGAGATGTTAGAATTGCCCAAGAGACACGTGGTCCAGCCTGAGCACAGGGTTCAGGTCTGCTCCAAATCTCCCTTCATGTCTAGTGAGGGAGAAAACCCCTGACTTGCTGAAGGAGCTCAGAGGGGCCTGGTGTCCAACACATTCTTGAAGATCACATTGGATGTGGTATAAGAAGGCAATTTTGGGGCACTCCCTTTGTCATTCATGGGGAGGGACTGAGGCTCCTGCCTGGTAGGACATGGCTGCCTGGGGGCCTGTCCAGTAGAGTGGGCTGTGGGCCCCAGCTTGGGCCCTTCGCCTATGGCCTGGCCTGCAGCCGTGAAGACCCTGGTTAGGTGTCCATGTCTAGGTATGTCCAGGGTTTTCAGGAGTCAGCATTTCAAAGAAGGCAGAGGCCCCCAAATAATCAGAACAGGCAGCTCTTGTGGACACCCACAAAATGGAAAGAACTTTGAGTTGGATTTTCAGTGAGATTAGAGGACAATACTGCACTGAATTTGGGAATAGGTGGGAAATTGAAAAAGGACTTCTGAAACCTGCACAGGGACAGGGAAGAAGATTGTGAGTGTCGCTGAGTGTTAGTGGTGGGGCTCCCAGAGGCAAAAGAGACAGGTAAAAAACTAGGTCAAATGGCAAACAGAACAGCCCTCCCTCATCAGCTCACCTAGGCCAGTGTGAGCTCAGGGTGAGAAGACCCTGCTCTTCTGAACACAAATCAGGTTGTTGTGGGGAAGAAGGGAGAGTTGGACCACAGTGACCATAGTCATGATGTCTGCATGACTATGGATGGATCTTGGCATGGATCTTGCTCTCAGCTGCACTCTAATCTAAGAAATAAAGTTAGAGTAGCAATTCACGATTTTGTGTTTGCCTTTGAGGTTGGTGGGAATATAAACTGGTACTGTCTTTTTGGAAGGAAACTCAAGAGTATGTACTACAATATAAAAATGTGTGCTATTTGCAATAGAGACTTTTGAAAACAGCCCTTCAAATTGTCCATTGAAAGGGCACTTAACAGCCATTAAAAGCTGGGATCACAGTGGGTATGACTGGGTCTCCTTTGGGAGGGCATTTGCAGGCCTCCTTTGCAGCCCAGGGAGCTCAGGGTGGGATGTTGCAGCTCCTTCAGGATAGTAAGGGGACTTCCTCTTCTCGGGCATTTACACCCAGGGGATAAAGCCCCAATGTGCCTATGGACCTCTGAATGGCCATGGGCTGGGGGAAAATGCATATACCCTGCTCAGATGCCCCTTCCCTGAGGGCTGGCCTCTGTTTGTGGTTGCTCTAGTGAGGGGGCCTGGGAACTCTCTTTCTCTATGAACCTGGGCAATTATTGGGCAGCCTTAGTCCATATCTGCCAGCTCTGGAATTGGGGGATGAGTAGGGAAGTGGGCTTGTGCCATTCTGGTTGGGGTGGGCTTCCAACAGGCAGGGAGACTGTCCCCTCCCACCCATCTGCCTCTGGACCAGGATCCATGGGTGTGAGTGGAAGGGATGCATGTGATGTCCCTGTCACTTAGACTGAGTCCTCCCCTCCTGGGCTTGGCTGTGGCTGTGGTGAGTGGCCCATGTGGGCCACGCTTATGAGACTGTTGAGACTGAGGGAGCTGGAGCCCACCCCTCTCTCTTTCTCTCTTTCTCGTGTCTTCCTGCCCTCTCCTGGGTCCCCCCAGTAAGTCCCCTTATGCCTCAAGGACCGGAATGGACACAACAGGTTTATCATCTCAGCTTAGGAATCCCAAGATATCCTAATTTTCCCAGAGCTCATTTTCCCATGGAAGCCCCTGATGTTTCACAGTGAGAAGAGAGGGTGCTTGGGGCCAGGGAGCCCCTTGGAGGCTGGTCCCTTGGAGACTTCTTCCCTGATGGCCAGAACCTTCTCTGAGGTTCTGGACTGTGCATCAGGTACCATGGCTGCTTTGAAGACAGCAGGCTGGGAGAAGCCCATGTGAAAAGGGCTGGCTGGTAGGAACCTGGTGGCAGGGAGGCTTGCTGTGCTGTGGAGGAGTCACCCTGTGCCCTGGGAGGCACAGAAAGTTGGGGTGGGTGCTGACCCACCCAGGTTCCAGCCAGGCTCAGGAGCACAGACATGGACCTGAGACCAGCCAAGGCCCAAAGGGGATGCATCTTGGGCCAGAGGGGCAGGTGGGTCTCCAGGCTGTGGTGTGCCTAGGCAGCCCAGGTCACCCTGTTGAGCACCCTGTGCTTGGCTGGGCCATCTGCCTCCTGTCGCAACACTGCTCTGGACACCCTTTTGTACCCTGCTCTGGGCTGTAGCCGAGCTATCCAACTGGCGTGTGTTCATGTCCTGATGTTGTTCTGGGGTGCAGCCAGCTCTCCAGTTCCCACCCACACAGTGAGCTCTTATCTCGTGTGGGCCAGGCAAGGCAGCCACCCCACCAGCTGCTCTGCAGCCTTCCCAAGGATGCTGGTGAGTCCCACTCTGCTCACCACTACTGTGCCCTCACGCCTATATCCCCAGCCCTCGGGGGCCAGGACCCAGCTCCTGACAGCATCTGCCTTACCCCTCTTTGGGGTGATGGGCAAGTCCTACCCCTTGCCCACCCCCCAGAGTGGCTCCTTACCTCCAAAAATGAGGAGTGGGCTGTTTGGGCCCCAAAGGCCCCTCCATTCAGAGGCTCCATATGGGTCCCCCACTGGGATAATTTCATGTTCTACATGGTGGATTTGACCTGAAGGGTCCTGAAGGTTGATTCAGAATGTGGTACAGGTGCAGACTGGGTAGGAGGTACCTGAGGTGGGGCCTGACCCCAGCTCACATGGTCTTCCTGCAGAGGGACCTGTGGTGACACTATGCCAGGCATAGACCAGAGTAAATCCGAATCCTCACCCTGGCTATGTCACAGACCAGAGAACCATTCTGAGGGGACAGAGCTACCTGAGACCCATCTGCCCAAATCCTATACCAAGGGCTTTTGCACATAATATGAATGCTCCAAGGCTGGCTGACCTCTTCCCACATCTGGCAGGTCTCAAGATGTACTGGACAGGGTGTGGGGATGGGGTGTGTGTGTGTGTGTGGGAAGTGCCTGGGCTGGCCTCACAGGACAGGCCCCTGCTGAACCTGGAATGACACCTACAACTTGCTCAGGGGCCCAGGGGCCAGAAGACCAGGTTCTCTTGGAAGTCCCTTCCTCTTGGGCCGCCATCTCCCCTTCTGTGACTTGACACCCCACAGAGGGTCTTTCCAGGGAGGGTGGTGGACACCAGTTAGTGTGGGGACACAGTGCCCTGGTCAACCACACTCCTGGGACAGGCTGGGTTGGCCATAGTGGGCAGGGCTGGCCTCAGGGGAGGCCGTACTCCTTCTCTTGAACTGAGGGGCTTCTCTAGGACTTTGTGGAAACCTGGGGCCTGGCCCTGGCAAGGATACCCCAAGTGTGTGGCAGCTCCATCCCCTCTTCAGGCCTCAATTTCTCTTCTGTGCAAAGATTGGAGTAACCAGCTAGACTCTGGAGTGTCTGTCTATCCTGCTTGGGGCCCTCTTATGCAGGGTGTGCTGACACTTGCTCCCATGGTCCCAGGCTCTGGGGATTGAGCCAAGGGTAGAGAGAATGTCTCATTTGTGTCTGCTTAGCCTGGAGGGCCATGTGGCACTTGCACCTGCTTCCCGCTTGGGCAGAGCTGCCCTTTGGGCACAGAACCAGGGGCTTCTAGGAGACAGGAGGCAGCTCTCAAGAGTCACAGCTGGCTGTGGGTGGACAGTGGGGAGGGCCGAGTGTGGCTGGAGCCTGGGTGATCTGGAAGGCTGTGCTGAGGGGTGGAGGTGGAGGTGTCTGCTCAGGGCCCTCAGGGTGCCAGCTCCACCAGCACAGTGCTATGTGCATCTGGGCAAGGCCTGCTCCTGTTTTCTGTGTTTACTCCTTTACCCTGCTCTTCACGTGTGGGTCTCATCTGTCTGGTGAGTGTGCATGGGCCCCTGAGTGCAGGGGGTTTGTTCTTGGCCAGGGGGTGCCAGCTCCCTCCTCCGCTCAGCTACCATCTGGTGTCCCTGGGTGCACTCTGGCTGCTTAAAGTCCCAGGCGGTGGGCACCACAACCTTACCTGTGTGCAGCTCCTCTTGGCCACCCCTGTGTGGTATGTGGCCCTCACTCATGGCCCATCAGAACAACAGGCCCCCTGGAGCATCCAGCCTGTGGCAGGCAAACCCCAGGTGTGCCCCCAGGGACCCCCACTAAGTCCTGCCCTGAGTCTGCCCTGAGTCTCTCTCAGGTCCAAATTCTCAGGTTACGTGGTTCCCAGAATGGCACTGGGTTGTTTCTTGTGGAAATGTTTCTCACGTTTCCCTTGGATGAGGGCTCTGCACGCAAGTGGGGGATGCATCTAGGGTGGGTTCCTTGCAGCCAGGGTCTGATCACAAAGTGCCGTCCCCTGCAGGAGCCCTAGCCGTGCGCGAGGGGAGCCTGGTGACTAGCTGAGGTTCAGGAAGAGGCCACAGTATGGAGCTGTGTAGGTGGGCCCTGGACAGCTGAACAGGGGTTTTTGTCCATCCGTGTCTGTCACTGGAATGTTGTCCACCACTGCATCACTGCCCTCACCTCTCAGGGACCTGCCACTGCCTCCAGGAAGCCCACCTGGTCTCCCTAGCCCTGGCTTGTCTCCTATGTGTGCACCAGCTCATGTCGGTGGTGGGGGGACAGGTGGTGGCGGGGTCTCATTTTCATCCCTTCATACACAGGGTTACTGGCACAAAGCTGTTTTTCAAGTCAACTCCCTCCTGAATGGTCCTTCTCTGCTGGGAAGGGGCAGCAGGGAGACAGGGGTTTGGGTCTTTCTGGCCTGCACTGCCTCTAGCTCACTCAGGGTGCAGGTGGCGGCAGCTCTGCAGGGCACTCCCCATCCCTCACTGCTTGGGTAGCCTGAGGGGCCAGGCAGTGTGTCCTCTTTTCCCTAAAATGTCCACTGGGGCCTTGAGGGCCTCTGCAGGAGACCCCGTGGGGCTCCCCTTTCTGTGCACAAGTGTCCCTATGTGTGTGCAGGTCCTGTGTGTGTGTGCAAGTCCTATGTTTGTGTGTGCAGATCCTGTGTGTGCGCAGGTATGTGCAGGTCCCTGCATGTGTGTGTAGGTCCGTATGTGTGTGTGTGTGTGTGTGTGTGTGTGTGTGTGTGCAGGCCCTGTGTGTATGTGTGTGAAGGTCCTGTGTGTATGGACAGAGTGCTAGGTCCTTGTGTGTGAGTGTGTGTGTGCAGGCCTTGTATGTGTGTGCAGGTCTCTGTATGTGTGTGCAGGTCCCTGTGTGTGTGCGTGGGTCCCTGTGTGTGAGTGTGTGCGTGTGTGCAGGCCCTGTGTGTATGTGTGTGCAGGTCCTGTGTGTATGCAGGTCCTTGTGTGTGAGTGTGTGTGTGCAGGCCTTGTATGTGTGTGCAGGTCCCTGTGTGTGTGCGTGGGTCCCTGTGTGTGAGTGTGTATGTGCGGGTCCCTGTGTGTGTGTGCAGGTCCTATGTGTGCAGTTCCTGTGTGTATGTGTGTACAGGTCCTGTGTGTGTGCAGGTCCCTGTGTGTGAGTGTGTGTGTGTGTGTGTGTGTGTGTACAGGCCCTGTGTATATGTGTGTGTAGGTCCTGTGTGTGCAGGTCCCTGTGTGTGAGTGTGTACGTGCGGGTCCCTGTGTGTGTGTGCGCAGGTCCTATGTGTGCAGTTCCTGTGTGTATGTGTGTACAGGTCCTGTGTGTGTGCAGGTCCCTGTGTGCTTATCTCTGCTTGTGTCTCTTTGCTAGCTGTGGCTTCTGTGGTGTTGCAGCCCCTATTTTGGGGGCACTGAGCCCTTTCTTGTCTGAAGCTTAATTGCCCTGGTTGTCCACTTGTTCAGCCACCTGACAAGTGAATTCTATGACTGAGGGTTAGCTCTGTGAACTTGTTGAGAGGAAGACAGGTTGATTCTATAGACATCTGAGGTGCTGGGCTGTGGGGTGGGGCTAGGGAGTGGCTGCCCTGGGTCTGGGGTGAGGGAGTATGAGACAGGGGTGTCCCCAAGGTGGTAATGGGATGGGGCCCAGGAGGGGGAATTTGCATCTGCTGAGCCCCCCCCCTCCAATCCAGATAGATATATGGGAAGCAGGGCTGGGCCTTCCTGGGCCCTGTCCCCTGACCTGTGGCTCATGCTCTGACCGGCAGAACATGGGGGCCCCTCATGCCCCTGCACGGACAGTGCTCTTCCAGCGTGAGAGGACGGGCTTGACCTACCGTGTGCCTGCACTGCTGGCAGTGCCCCCTGGGCCTACACTGCTGGCCTTTGTGGAGCAGCGGCTCAGTCCCAGTGACTCCCATGCTCACCGCCTGGCGCTGAGGAGGGGCATGCTGGCTGGTGGCTCTGTGCAGGTGAGTGGCCAGGTTGGGGCTGGGGCTGCACACTGGAGATCAGTGGGTGTCAAACTCAGGTCCTGCACTCCTGAGGTGCCCCTGTGGGACTGGGGCTAGGGCCTGGATGACTAGCAGCCCTTCCTTCTCTGGGCAGTGGGGTGCACTGTGTGTGCTGGGGACAGCAGCTCTGGAGGATCATCGATCCATGAACCCCTGCCCTGTGCTGGACGCGGGCACTGGCACCATCTTCCTCTTCTTCATCGCTGTGCTGGGCCACACTCCTGAGGCTCTGCAGATTGCCACAGGCAGGAATGCAGCTCGCCTCTGCTGTGTGAGGAGCCATGACACTGGCCTCACCTGGGGAAGCGCCTGGGACCTCACTGAGGAGGCCATCGGTGGTGCCATGCAGGGTAGGTGGGCAGGTGGGGGCTTGGACTTGGCCTTTCTGGCCCCATGAAGTAGGGGAATCTCTGGTTGGCCCCGGCCTGCCCTGGGACTCCACCCAAATGTGACCACCCATCCCGCTCTCCAGGACTGTCCCTTATATCCTGAGCCTCAGCCCCGGGCAAACAGTATTAGTCATCCTCTTAGCAGCTGGGGTAGAAACAGGATGCCCACCTCCATCTGCAACTGATATTGGAATCTTACCGAGGGGAGGGTTGAATGTTAAGGCTCAGCCCCCAACCCAACAGCTCCCCCCACCTCTTCCTCTCATCTCCCTCTCACCCTATCCAGGGCTTCTGCCAAGAATTCTCCTCTGTCCCCACTGCCCCCAGCCCAAGGAGCTGACCACTTACCACCTCTGTGGCATGTGGGAGCTATGCAGAGGGATGTGGGTGGGACACATGACTTACCTGCCTGCAGGTCCTCACCCTTGCACCCCTGCTCTCTGTCCGGGTGGTCCTTACACCTTGGGTTCAGGACTGGCCATGAACCTGCCACACAGGCTCCTCAGCACCTGCTAATGGCAATGAGAGGCTTGTCCAGCCTGAGAGGACTCAGGGTGGCCAGATGAGTCTGTTGTGGAGGACAGTTAGCCACAAACTGCCCCCAGCAGACTCCCTCCACCACTTACAATTTCCTTTCCTAGGTGACCAGCAGCTCCCACCTTTGCCCTCCTCTCCACAGACTGGGCCACGTTTGCCGTGGGCCCAGGCCATGGGGTCCAGCTGCCCTCGGGTCGCTTGCTGGTGCCCGCCTACACCTACCGTGTGGACCGCCGGGAGTGCTTTGGCAAGATCTGCCGGACCAGCCCCCACTCCTTTGCCTTCTACAGTGATGACCATGGCAGCACCTGGCATTGTGGGGGCCTTGTGCCCAACCTGCGATCAGGAGAGTGCCAGCTGGCTGTAGTGGACAGCGGGCAGGCCGGCACCTTCCTCTACTGTAATGCCCGGAGCCCCCTGGGTAGCCGTGTGCAGGCACTCAGCATGAATGAGGGCACCTCCTTTCTGCCAGGGGAGCTTGTGCCTCCCTTGGTTGAGACCTCCCGGGGATGCCAGGGCAGCATTTTGGGCTTCCCAGCCCCACCTCCCAGCAGGCCTCAGTGGGAGGGATGGGTAGTGGGCCCCAGGAGGCCCCCCCACCCTGTACACTTCTGTCCTGAGTTCCAGGAATCCCCAGAGGAGGGTTTTGGAGATACCTGTGGAGGCCACAAACCCAGCATGCTCTTCGGTCGTCTGCAGCCCCAGGGGGATGAACCCTGGCAGCCCAACCCTGAGCTTGGGGTCAGGGGAAGTGGGGACATGGGGTCCTGCACCTCAGTCCTCCCCATGGCTCCTGCCACTCTGTCCCAGAGCCCTACATGGCTGCTGTATTCCCACCCCTCGGGGCGCAGGGCTCGGCTTCACATGGGTGTCCGCTTGAGCCGTTCCCCCCTGGACCCCAACAGTTGGACAGAGCCTTGGGTGATCTACCAGGGTCCCAGTGGCTATTCTGACCTGGCATCCATTGGGCCTGCCCCTGTTGGGGGACTGGCGTTTGCCTGCCTATATGAGAGCGGGGTTAGGACCTCCTATGAAGAGGTCTCCTTCTGCATGTTCTCCCTGCGCCAGGTGTTGGACAATGTGCCCACAGGCACCCAGCCGCCCCACTCTGGGGACAAAACTCACTGCCAGCCCTTCTAATGGGCCCACTGGTTGCCCAGGCCCTGGGCTCCTGGGGAGGAGGGGGCAGAACAGTCTGGGTGGTGAGGCTGGAGGCCAGCAGCCCAGGTAGGTGGAGCTCTGTGGGGTGCCCCTAGGTGTTGCACAGTGTGTGTCTGGGGGAGGACCTGCTGAGTCACAGGCCAGCTTGGTGTCACTGCTGCTCTTGGGAAAGGTGTGAAGCCACCTGCCAGGGGCACCCTTCCAGCTGGCTGTGGCTTGGGTTAGGTGACAGTGCCTCTGGCCACCTAGGCTACTTCCTGGTCTGCACTGGTTTCTCTAACCTGTGCTGGCTGGTGGAGGAAGAAAGGGATGTGCTTGTGCCCAGGTAGATGCCTTGCAGTTCTTTCCGTGTGCAAGGCCTAGGGGGGACACTGATGCTCTGGCATGCTTCTCTGATTCCCCACTCTCCCCTCTGGGGCAGACTTCACTCTCAACACAATGGCCAGCAGGGAGGGATGGTGGAAGAAGAGGTGGCACCTCTGTCCGCTGCCTTCTCTGTGACAGCCCAAATCTATCTGGGACTTGCAAATGGGCACAGTCTGTCCAGTGCCCAAACTGCTGAGGGCAGAGCTGGACATCAGGAGGATATCACTTCCCTGGACTAGTCAAGTGTCTGCCTCCCTCCCCAGAGGGCTCTGGCTCCACAGGAGGTGTTTTCCTAGGGAGGCCCCTTTTTATTTCTCTTTTAGCTTTCATTTCTGAATATAAAAATGATATATGGGCTGGGCATCTGTGGCTTAAGTGGCTAAGACGCCAGCCACATACACCTGAGCTGGCAGGTTAGAATCCAGTCCGGGCCTACCAAACAACAATAATGTCTGCAACCAAAAAACAGCCGGGCTTTGTGGCAGGCGCCTGTAGTCCCAGCTACTTGGGAGGTGGAGGCAGGAGAATTGCTTGAGCCCAGGAGTTGGAGGTTACTGTGAGCTGTGATGCCCTGGCACTCTACCCAGGGTGACAGCTTGAGGCTGTCTCAAAAAAAAAAAAAAAAAAAAAGAAAGAAAGAAAGATGTATGCACATTGTAGAAAATTTGGAAAATGTGTAAAGGACTTTCATGGGGCCTCCTGCTCACCCTGCTCAGGGCACCTGCTGGAGACTCACTGCTGGTGTCCTTGGTGCTAGACATCTAGTAGGCCTCTGAGGTAGCAGGGCTCCCAAGGGAGCAGAGAACACCCCTCACTTCTCCCAGTTTCCCCCAGCTGCCATCTTCCTAGGAGGGGTCACAGAGGCTATACAGGTGGGGTCAGGCTGGTGTAACTGCCTCCATAAACAAGAAAATATTTTTAATGTTTTTTTTTTTTTTTTGTAGTTCTCTTATATTTCAAGTTCCTAGGCTAGTAAGACTTGCTGACCAAAATTTTTTAACCTTCTGTTACATTGATGAATTATTTTTTTGAGTTTCTTTCCCAGGACCGGCAGAACCTCCTTGCAGCCATGAGATAACTACAGAGCCTTACACCATCTTTTTGTCCAGAAAAGACAAGATAAGTGACACTCCATAGGAGATTGTGCCCAGGGACCCACTGAGCCTGGGGACAGGGATGCAAGAATGACCAGTAATAACCCCTAGCTCATTATAGTACTAAAATCCCCACCCACCTGGGAGGAACTTATCCACTAATTTTTGTTCTTGGGGTACACATTTATGTACTAGTATGATTTCTTACTGCACTGTGTGCACTGGATGCCACCCCAAACATGTAATGATGCTCACTCCCCTCATGCATTATGCTTTTCCCCCAATAAAACCTTCCTGACCCTGCTGGTGGGGAGGTGGAGTTCAGGTGGCCTGTGCTCCCCTCCCAGCAGATTCGTCTCCTGCCAATAAATCCTTTCTTCCTTGACAATCCTTGTTGTCTCAGTAATTATCTTTCTTTATGAGAACAACATGATGCTACCTTGGCACCATGTCCTCACATGGCAGAAGGATTCGGGTAGCTGTCAGGGGCTTCCTTTATTAGGGTACGGATCCCACTCATGAGGCTGCACCTCATGACCTCATCACTGCCACAAAGGCCTCATCTCCTGACATTATCACCCTGGGGTTAAGATTTCTATGCAGGAATTTTTGGAAGAACACAAGGCAGCCTACTTTTCTGCTTTCAAATCGAAAGCAAAGAGATTCCTGTGGTTCTGAAGGCCCAGAACCCACAGGTGCTATGGCCCATTCCTTGTCGCTTACTTCTACACTGGGGTGAGTGGTGCCCCAGATTTCTGCTCTCCCAGAACCTCAGACTGTGCCTTTTTTTTTTTTTTTTTTTTTAGACAGAGTCTCATTTGTCACCCTTGGTAGTGTGCTATGGTATCACAGCTCACAGCAACCTCAAACTCTTGGGCTCAAGCTATCCTCTTGCCTCAGACTACCAAGTGGCTGGGAACACAGGTGCCCGCCACAATGCCTGGCTATATATTTTTTTTGCATTTTTTATTTTCTCCAGCTATTTTTAGAGAGACGAGGTCTTGCTCTGTATCAGGGTGGTCTCGAACTCATGAGCTCAGGCAATCCACCTGCCTTGGCTTCCTGGAGTGCTAGGATTACAGGCATGAGCCACTGTGCACGGTCTGTGACCTTATTTGGAAATATAATCTTTGCAGATGTGATTGAGATAAGAGGAGGATTAGTGGCACAGGGTGTATGACTCCTGCCATTATGGAAGAGGGGACTTTGGATGCAGACACAGGGGAGACATCTGGTTGGAGACGGAGGCAGAGGTTGGAGTCATGCTGTCATAGCCAAGGGGGTGGGGCCACCAGAAGCCACAAGAGCGGGAAGGACCCTCCCTTGGAGCTTCCTGAGAGAGCACATCCTTGTCTACTCCTTGGTTTCTGACTGTGGGCTCCAGAGCCAGGACAGACTTTGTTCTGTTATCTAAGCTTTCAGTTTGTGGTAGTTTGTCCTGTGGCCTTGGGACATGAGCTCACCTTCCTCCACTGTCCACCCCAGGGGCCTCCACCTGGTGTGGATCCTGGTATCAGATATCAGGCAGGCTCAAGCTTAAATCTAGCCCCACCAGGCTCCGGGTCACTGGTGCAGAGCCTCTGATGTCCCTGGGTGTCCCTCAGCTGGCACAGCCCAGGAAGGCCTGGCTTGTAGTCAGTGCTGGCCTGTCCCAGTAGGCTCCTGGCTCTGGGGACCTGGTTTCCCTGCCTACCCCCCTCCCAGCTAATCACCCCACCCCACCCCTACCCCCCACCCACTGTCCTGCCTCTTTCCTTCTTTCACCTTGAGCCTGATAGGCCACATGGACATTGTTTCCAGCTGGGAGGGTGGTGTCAGCTTAGTGCTCTGTTGTGGGGTCAGAACATCTTTGCAGCTGCCCTTCCTCCTTGAGCTGGTGAGGGCATCCAGAGAGAATTGCTAGGTGTTTGTGTGCTGGGCAGCAGCCCTGAGGCCTTCTGTGTTGTGACCTCACATGGTGAAGGGTCATGCTAAGGACCCTGTAATGGGGTCACCCTGGTGGGTGAGTGGGTCTAGTGTGTCCTGGCATCCTTAAAAAAGGGGACAGAGGGTCAGAGAGGAGGGAGCTGCCGAGCTGTGTTTGGAGGTGTAGCTGGGACCACACCAGAACTGGATGGCCCCGGAAGGAGGCAAAGGCAGGAAACTGGTCTGCCCCGGAGCCTCTGAGGGACCATCCCTGACAACGCGTCCAGGTCAGTCCCACGGCACCACGTCGGGCTCCTGTGGGCTCCACGATGACAGGGGGACATGCTTCTGCTGACTTGTTAGAGTGGCCCTGGGAACACCTCGTGCCCAGCTTCCCCGTCTGTTTCCTGACTCTGGGAGCATTTTGCTGGTGTTTGCATTTTCCATCTTTTTCTGTCTCTGCTTCCTTCTGGTTTGGCCCTGCCTCTCTGAGGGAACCCCAGGAGCTCCGCTCCACAGAGCCTGTTGACAGCAGGTGAGCTCCTGCACCCTGGGAGGGCTGGGGTCCATTTGGCTCATCTGGGTCTTCAGATACTAGGATGATCAACTTGCACCACCCAGATATTTGGTCAAACACCAGTCTAGTGTTGCTATGAAGGCATTTTTAAAGATGAAATTAACATTTACCTCAGTAGACTTGGAGTGCAGTGGTCATCCACCCCACCCCACCCCCCCGTGATGTGGGTCATCTCTTCCAGTCTGTTGAGGTCACCTGAAGAGGATGGAGTTCTGCCTCCAGACTGACCTCAGCCTTCCTGCCTTCCCAACCACTTGAACCATTTCCTTAAAATAAGTCAGTCTCTCTCTCTCCTTCCCACTCTCTTTCTCCAGACCCTATTGCTTATCTTTTTCTGGAGAACCCTAACTAATACACGTGTCCCCCAGGCCTCAGTTTTCTCTTCTGTACATCAGTGAGGGGTAGAGGCTGACGCGAACCTCAAGCTCACATCCCTCCCCCTCACCCAGTCTAGGGGCAGCCCCCGAGGTCAGGCAGGTGGCCGAGGTCCATGCTCCACACCCAGTCTCTGTGGTTCAGGAGTTCATTTCTGACCCCAGAAATGGCAAGTCTTTTCACCGTGCAAAACTGAGACTCTGTGCAATACACTCTTGCCCAGCCCCTGGCACCCACCATTCTGCTTTCTGTCTATATGAACTCAACTCCTCTGGAGAGCCTCATATAAGCAGAATTATATGTCATTGGTCCTTTTGGGACTGGTTTATTTCACACCTTTTGTAGCAGGTGTTGCATTTTCCTTACTTTCTAAGGCTGAATAATATTTCATTGTACGGCACTGCCACATTTCATTTATCTATTCACCCATTGATGGACACTTGGGCTGCTTCCATCTTGGCTGTTGTGAATAATGCTGCTTAAACACAGTGTACAAACTTCAATCTTTTTTTTTGGTTGAATGATATTACATTTACATATATATTTATTTTGGATTCCATGACATGTGGTTGGTGCCCAGGCACCAGGTTGGTTCTTGGTACTCACAGCCCCAACCAGCTGCCCCTGGGTATTGCCCCTCTAGGCCCCACCCTAGGGTTGGACAGACAGGTGGCCCCACTATCGGGTGGGGCAGCCTGACGAGGGTGTAAGGAGAAAACAAGATCCACCCAAGAAAGAAGGTGATTGAGCAACACTTGAGGCCCAGTGGTCAAGATGGACACCTGTGGTGTTGTCACACCACTGTGATCACCCTCCAGTGGACCCTCAACATTTTGAACTCTCTGAAAACTCAGGAGCCTCTCCCAGATGTAAAGTGGTATCTATCCACACTGGACCACCCACCCACTGTGATGGAGCCCACCAGGACCCACACACTGGCCTGTGCAGTGCCCTGCCAACCCCTGTGGGCCTTGGAGCTGCACCCAGGTCACTAGCTCTGCCTCACAGCCTGAGGGTGGGCTGCCCTTCACTGCCCTGCTTGTTCTCCTGCTAGAAGACCAGTCCAGCATGGTCTCTGCAGAATCTGGACTCTGACCTTGATTCCCACGCAGAGGCATCCAGCTCCTGCCACTCTGCAGTCTGAGATAGGGAGGGCAGTGGGAGGGGGCTGGGGAGAGAAGGGGGCAGCCTGGGGCCAGGGGGCCCTGAGGCTGCTGAGTGAGACTGGCAGTCTTTGTGGGGTGGGGTGCTGGGCAACTACTGAGGCCTGGCCACACCGAGGTCCTTATGAAGCCAGCCTCTGCTGAAGGAGTGTGACTGAGGCAAAGGAGGGGATGGAAAAAGTGAGTGCGAGGTGAGGCAAGGCGTTCAGCGGCCGCTTACAGGAAGGCGGGATGCAAAGTGCTGACGGTGTCCCAGCTCTAGGCTCTTATCTGAGCTGCAGCATACCAGTGGCTGGCCTGTCCACCAGCCCCAGTGCCACCCTGGGAGCTGCAGCTGAAGCGGGTGGCGGTTCAGAGGTCAGCAACTGCAACCACTTCCTGCCCTCTCCTCACACAAACTTTTTTTTTAAGTGTCAATTATAACGCATTCTTTAAAATGTACCCTAAACATGTAAATGTATTCAATCTTTAATTTTAGTTTATTTTGATGCTCAAGTTGCTCCTTTCTTTCTCTCTCTCTCTCTCTTTTTTTTTTAGAGACAGAGTCTCACTTTATCTCCCTTGGTAGAGTGCCGTAATGTCACAGTTCACAGCAACCTCCAACTTTTGGGCTTAGATAATTTTCTTGCCTCAGCCTCCTGAGTAGCTGGGACTACAGGTGCCTGACACAATGCCCAGCTATTCCTTTCTCATTTTTATACCACCCTAATTTCCTTGCCTTTGGGGACAGTGAGCTGTCCCTCCTCCCTCCTACACACCCAGCACAGGCCCCAGAGGCATGATTGTGCTCTGCTGACTCGTGGCCAGCTCCCTCCCTCCAGATAGTGCCCAACCTGCCTGCTCCCTGCCATAACTGTTGGCAGTCTTCCCATAACTGTTGGCAGGTTTTCTCAGTTTTGCCAGTCTAGTAGGTGAGGTTTTAATTTGTGTTTTATTAGTGCGAATAAAATCAAACATCCTTTCATTGTTTGAAATATATGCACACACATATACACACAAATGCATGTACACATATGTACACACATGTACAGACACAGGTATGTATGCACATACACATATTTCTTGTCAACTATCTGATTACAGTTCCTGTTCACTCTCTATTGTACCAGATTTTGAAGTCCTCATGTAATTGGAATATTTTCTGTGTGACAGTGCAAACATTTCCCCCCAGTGTGCTTAGATAATTTTTCTGCCATGTTAAAGTTTTTGTTTTCTAATTTATGGAGTTCAATCTATTGGTCTGTTCTTTAATGGCTTTTGGATGATTTTAACTCTTAAATAGTAAGAAAGGTTTTTACCTACTTCCTTTTGTGAGGGGAACATTTACTTGTGCTTCTCTGCTGGATTTGGGATGAATGAATGGCCCGCATGGTTGAGTCCAACTTATTCAGAATGGCTGAATTGTCCCTACACCCATCTATTACAATCTCTCTTTCTCCCACTGGTTTGGGTCACAGGGACTGGCTGGACCTGATTTTCATGTGCTAACACTGCCCTACTTTCATCACAGTGAGTATCCATCTCATGGGCTGCTCTTCTTCTTCTTTTTTTTTTTTTTTTTGAGACAGAGTCTCACTTTGTTGCCCTTGGTAGAGTGCCGTGGTACCATAGCTCACAGTAACCTCAAACTCTTGGGCTCAAGTGATCCTCTTACCTCAGCCTCCTAAGTAGCTGGGACTACATGTGCCCCCCCACAATGCCTAGCTATTTTTAGAGATAGGGGGGTCTGGCTTAGGCAGGTCTCGAACTTGTGAGCTCAGGCACGTCGGTCTCCCGGGTGTGAGCCACTGTGCCCGGCCTAGGGCTGCTCTTCTTTTACTTTCTTTGCATGTTTTCTTGGATTTTGCATTATACATCTTAGGGAGACAGTAATTATAGGTAAAATCATAAATCAATAAATGAAAGGTGTACAGTGGTTTGGTCCCAAAAGGCAGGGCACCTCAAAATGGGGGCTTACAGGTTACAGGTGGGTTCAGAGACTCTTTGATTTGTATTAATAATTGGCTAAAGAAATACTGCTTCATCTGAAGGCTTGCAATGTTTTAAGTTAGAAGGAAGTCTGCTAATCAGAGACAAGGCACAATGGTCTGAGTCAGTGGTCTGCTGAACACACTGGTAGTCTGCAGGTGATTCACCTTTTGGCTTGCATGGCTGAGGGCCCGTTAATAATTTAGTACTTATTGTCTGAGGTGCCCAACCCCTCTCCCCTTCATTGCCAGAAATTTGGTGTTGAGGATTTTCTAGGATCCTCTTGGCCAAGAAAGGGTCTGTCCAGTCAGCAAGGGTCTAAGAGTTTTACTTTAGATCACACAGCCAAGTGCCCCCTTTGCCTGTGATAGTCAGAGCCCCACTTCTATGGGTTGCCCATTTATCATTCAGGTTATGCCCCAAGTGTTTTATCTCTTGGTGTTCTCGGTGGAACATTTCCTGCCACTTCATGTTCTCACTGGTTATTATCTGAATACATGAAAGGCATTTATCTCTGGATGTTAGTTTTATATCTGCTGCTCTACCAGATTTTCTTATTGCCTGTAGGGGTTCTTCTGTGAGACCCGTTGTGTTTTCCAGGAGGGCAAACCCACACCACCACCTGCCCTGGGCGAGGGTGGTTTTTCCTTGTGCCTGATCTCACCTGGCATCTCCAGAACCTTTAGTCCTTCTTGCCTTGTCCCTGATGTAGACTTGGTGCATCTACTTCTTGTCTCACCCAGGATGGGACCCCAGGGTGGCAGAAGCAGATGGGCTCCAGGGTCTGGGGCAGGGGAGGGACCGGGTGTTGGCTGGGGAGGGGTGTCTGGCATAGCTGAGGACCTCACACAGTGATGGGGTGTCAGAAGGGTGGCAGAAACAGGATGGGCTCCAGGGTCTGGGACACGGGAGGGACCGGGTGGTGGCTGGGGAGGGGTGTGTGGCATAGCTGAGGACCTCACACAGTGACGGGGTGTCAGCAGGTGTGCCCCTCCCTGGTGCAGCCCACCTACCACCCTGCTGTGAAGGCCCCATACCAGTTCACAGCCCTGTTTGGGGGGACTCCGTATGATGGGGATGATGGGGACGTGGGAACTGGAGAGGCCCAGACATGGGAACAGCTGCTCAGGTGTTGCCCCAGATCAGGCCAAGGTGGCCTGGGGGCAGAGGGACATGAGACCATGTGCCCGACACCCTCTGAAGTTGGAGGGATCTCACACCTGGCGGGGCTATATGTGTGTGTGGGCCAGACAAGGAGGGGTAGGAGGGCCTGGGACTTCTAGGGTAGTGAGCAGCAGGGCCTGGCTCTGGCAAGGCTCTAGGAGGTGGCCACCAACCTTGTGCTCAGCCTCTACCTGGCTGGCATCCTTCCTGTGTGCCTCCTCACTCCCCCCACAACAGAACTCTTCAGGGAGGACAGAACTCAGAGCTTTCTTCACATTTAATCTGTAACAGAACCCAAGGGTGTGGGCTCCTGAGTGCCCCCACACAGCTGGCCACTGGGCAACCTGGACACCGGACATAGGGTAATCAGACCTTGCTATCCAGGGGCCACTTGCACCACCTCACTCCACCCTGGAAGGAGCCCAGACAAGACCCCCAAATGGCACTGTGAGTGCCCAGCAAAGCAAGCCCGACCCCCCAGCCTGGACATGGGGGGGCCTCAGGGTGCTTGCACCTCTACCCCTCACCCCTGTGGCCTTAGTCTGCAGGGGCCACAGCCAGCCCCCCACCCCAACCCATGGTGCTGTCTTGAGCAGTAGGAAGTAGGGGAGGCTCAGGTGTGGGGGACCCAGGACCCATATAGCCAGAAGCTCTTCTGGACTCCCCAACACTCCTGTGTGGGCCCTGGAGAACTCCTGGCCCATGCATTTCCCACCCCTTGAGGACAGCTTCAGTGTGTCCCTGGACCTTCCTTCATATGAGAAGCCTCACCGGGTTGTTCTAAATCAGTCTTTAGGTCCTAGAGGATGGTGGGGGCCAGGGCACTGTGAGCCCACTCTGCATACCAGCTGTGGTTCGGGAGACC
This sequence comes from Loris lydekkerianus, assembly GCA_963574355.1. Taxonomy (NCBI): domain Eukaryota; kingdom Metazoa; phylum Chordata; class Mammalia; order Primates; family Lorisidae; genus Loris; species Loris lydekkerianus. Next base: position 30,790 of record CAUYPK010014055.1, read on the forward strand.
CAGGCTCCAGTTCTGTCCCAATAAAGCCTGAAGTAGTGGCTGCCTCAGGCCCTCGCTGAAAGGGATAGTGTCTCCGCTGTCCAGGCTCACAGTGGCATTAATGCAGAGTCCTGTGGTGGTGCTGGCTCAGGTCTGGGACGTCTCCCGGTAGCTCAGGCCCTGGGCACTCTGAACCCTCACACCCTGCTCCAGGGATGGTGCCTACCCTGGGCTCCTAGCAGAGCGTCTGAAGGATGCTGACAGCTGAGGAAGCTGGTCAGAGGGGCCAAGAGCAGTGTCCAACCTCGGGCCTCAGAGGCCAGGGATCCTGAGGGCTGTCAGCTGAGCCCCTGTGGCCTGGGGACGAGATGCCTAGCCCGTTGGGGAAGACGATGGTGGCATATTCTGTCTGCTCAGAGACCAAGGGAGCGGGGGGCTCTGGAGTCTTCTCTCGACACGGGAAGTCCAGCTCCCCATAGTCCACGGTGAATGCAGGCATGGCTGAGGGGTCCTCCTTCTTCAGGGTGAGAGGAAGGGAGGAGTCAGTCCCCTATTGCCCACTGGGAAAAGAGCCTGTGTCATCTATCAGGCTGAGCCCCCACCCTGGATATTGGCCTCTGAGCCTAGGGCCTCTCTCTTAGAGCAGGTGTGTCCAGGCACTGGGCCTTAGGCCAGGGCTGTCCCCCCACTGCCCTTCCTCCTCCCTGCCTCAGTTTCCCCCTCTGAAATGTCCCTGACATTCTTGCAGATTAAATGTGCCTTTTCTGGCTCCTCTCTCTCCAGCATAGGAAAGCAACAATTGAGCCTGTACATGGCCTTACAGGAGTGCTGATGCCAGTGGCCACATGCTCAGAGGCACAGGCAGGCCAGGTACCAGGGCACAGCTTTGAGGATTTAGGTCATGCTGCCTGGGGAACCAGGAGGCAAAGTCCTGGTTGGAAATTTGAATTTAAGGGTCTCCAGGTTACAGCTCTGCAGGCCATGCACCTTGCACCCCCTGAAGGGGGACGGGGACAAATCTCACAGTACAGGGCCCAAGGCTCACCAGGGTTTGGTTGGCACTTCGGGCTCCTCTGGCCCCTGCAGAGAAACACACCTGGAGTCAGAAGCAGACACTGAGCCATCCCCCCAGGTCAGCGGTCTTAGTGGGGTGCCAGCCCCAAGGGACTTTGTTAGTGGGGGTGCTTTGGGTCTTGAGGGGGCTCTGTAGGTTCAGGAGGGCACCACACCTTCTTCTGGCCCCACTCACCACCGTTCCAGTGATGAGGGGTCCCCAGTTTGGAGCATGAACTGCAGAGTAAGGCATCCACTGCAGGGACCCACCCAGGTGAGGCCCCAAGAAACTCATGTCTCCACTCAGTGGACCACATGCCCTGCACACATGTGCAGGGGGAAACTGAGGTTGCCAAGGAAATGAGGTCCAAGGGAACTGGTTGCACACCTCCCACTGCTCAGAGACAAGGAGACTCAGGCTCCAGGTAGGCTGTGTAAGCAACTGGAGGTCAGCTTCACAGGTCTCATGGAGATACAGGTTGTGGGCTGGAGAGGTCACGTGGTGGGGGTATCACTCACTACCCACCCTAGCCTTGGGGCTTACCACCCCCATCCATGTTCACTTCACTTTCTCAGGGTCCTGAGGCCTGAGGTTTATCTCTCCCTGGGTGGTGCAGAGACTCCTCCCTCTCCCCTACCACAGGCCTCAGAGCCCTCCTGAAAGCAATTGGGAAAGGGGACAAGGCTGGAGCCTGCCAGCAGGACCCCAGAGATGCTGGGAGACCCCAGCCAAGCTCTTCCCTGGGAAGGATCCTCGCTGTGGGAGGGCCTGAACCCTTCTCTGAAGGACAGCAGCAGGGCTGGGCAAGGCTCTGGCAGGCATTACCTTGAGTGGCTGTGGGACGGATGGTGGTCAAAACCCATGCCAGTAGCAGCAGCACTGGGACACCCACCAGGACACTCGTGACAACCACCACCAGGTTTTGGAACTGGCCTCCTGGCCTGGGTGAGGGGCTAGGGTGTGATGTGGGAGATTCCACATCTCTCTCTGGAAAGGTACAAAGGAGCAGGGTTAGAGGCAGGGTCCTCAGGGGCACCTCAGTGTGCTCCCCTTCCCTTGGGGTTACCTGCCATACTCTGTCCATTGCTTGAGCAGTTTTGCTGGGCCCTACCTGTGTAGTGACCAGCTATTGCCTTTCTGCACCTCAGAATTGCTTCCAAGAAGGACCTGGTCCTGAGAGACCCTGACCTCTCTTGATTAGGGGATCAGTTACTATGGCCCCGAGTGTTAGACAGAGCCCTGACTAGGAACCTGGCAGGTCCCTCCTTCTATGCCCCTGGGACTTGCCTTCTGGCACAAGAGAGGCACCCACTCTGGCCTGGCACCCACTCTGCCTGGCTTACCCCTGACCCATTCTTTGAGACCCCACCTGTCACCGTGAGCTCTGCAGGGGGGCTCTCTGTGATCTGCGCTGTGGGGGGCAGGGAGATGGCCCCACAGAGGTATATGCCACTGTCATTGCGCTGTGTGGCCATGATCCTCATGCTGAAGTCGTGCCCACTGGGCAGCTTTGTGACTTGGAAGCGGGCGTCCTGTCTGTGGTCTCTGGGGAAGGCAGCCAGCTTGTAGGTCTGGTTGCTGGGGCTCATGCGGTACCAGTTCAGCACGAAGTCTTCTGACATACTGGCCAAGCTGCAGGTGAAGGTGGCGCTGGCCCCCTCAGACACTGTAAGCCGGGCGGGGGAGAAGCTGAGGGACCTGTCCGGGGCATCTGGGAGGTGGAGAGGGAGAAGCAGCCACCATGAGGAAAGGGCTAGGCAGCCAGCGAGAACCCCATACTTTCCCCAGACAGGGTAGAATCCTGGACAGTGCCTCTGCCAGGCCCCCAGCTCCTCTCTGCTGCCTGGGGCCAGGCGCTCACCTTTGGCTTTATTGAGACCTGAGGCTGAGGGTTTCTCTCCAATGTTCTGGCTATTCCTCACTCCCTGTTTCCTCCAAGAATCTTCCCTCAAGAGGGCTGTGCAGGGGCCACACCCAGCACGTTCCAGCTCTGCCCATTAGGCCCGTGACCCTTTGGGTGCCCTGTCCTGGTCCTGTGTGCACTGCTTGGGTTCAGGGATGTTATGGAGACTGCAGCCCCGGAGGGGGGCCCATGGCAGACTCAGGGACCAGACTTTGCACCCCATTCAGGACAAGCTCAAAGCTGGGACCCTAGGGACTGGAGTCCTCAGGAGGGCTGTCACCTCCCAAGTGACAGAAATGGGGCCCCTGCATAGCTTTCCCACCAAGGGCCTGTCTCCTGGATGTACTCATACATACATGCACCCACACTATCCACACGCTCTTGTGTCATGCTCTCATGTCCACCTTTGCATGCCCCTGGGGACTGGCTGGCACACAGAAGAGGTGCCCCCATCTTAGCCCATGTGACTTGCCAGTGGCATTCCCTACCTATAGTCGGGGGTCCCAGGAGGGATGCGGAGCCCATAGATTTCCCTTGAGGACCTTCCACTTGGCTCTCCCTGGATGGCTCTGCCCAGGGTGTCTGATTTACATGTGTGGAAACCGAGGCACAGAGTTATGATTTGTAGGCTGAAGTTGCTTCAGACCCGACTCTGGGTGTATGCTGCTTTGTGGAGTGAGGGGCAGAGCAGAGCAGAGCCTGGCCTGCCCCTGAAGCCCCACCCACACCCTCTAGTCCTGTGGGAAAGTGACCTCCTCCTGAGGCCTAAGACCTCTTGCCCACATATCCCTGCCATGGAGCTCCCCAGGCCCCGTCCAGCCCTGTGACATCAGTCCTGGGTGTTCTCATTTGGTTCCATCCCCAGCAACATTTACCAGGTGAGTGGTAAAAGGGAGGGTCCCTTTGCTGCTTCTGGGTCAGATGGCCTCTAAGCAGTGTGGGGATCCACTCTCTGAGCAGTCCCAGCTCCAAGGAGGAAGGGGCTGCTGGCCCCAGTGCTCCTGTGGCCAAGGCGGCCCAAGTCCCACCAGTGTGCACGTGACCAGGACAGAATCCTCATCACAGCCCCGCTGGGCACTTCACATGGGCAAGTGAGGTATGTGAAGTGACCCCTCTTGCTTAGGAGAAGATCAGAAGTGTCTGGAAATGGCTGGAGGTGAACAGGGGCTCCTGAGACAGCCCTGCCACAGCCCTGCTCAGGGACAGCAGATGAAGACCCTGAGGTCCCCCATGCCTCTCCAGCCTGTGTGCCTCACTCCTGGGAGCAGGTGGGGCCACTCTCAGTGATGTTCCTGCAGAGCCCACTGAGTGCCAGCCAAATAAGAGGGTGGCAGATACTGCACCAGAGATGCTGTGGGGCCCGGCAGCTGTGCAGGGTGGATGGTGTTCACAGAGCGCTGTGGCTCTGCAGAAGGTCTGTGGCACCTGGCAGGAAGATGGGGCATTGAGGAACCTAGAGTGGCCTGGGCTGTCAGTAGCTTGCCCTGTGGAGGCTGGAGTCTGCTTTCTACCCCCCTCTTCAGGGGCAACACGAACACCACGAGGCCCCTGAGCTTTCTTCACCCTCAATTGTGTCTGAGCCAGGCACCGCACATCCTGCCACTCTGGGTCTAGACCACAGCAGTAGCAATTTCCCTCAGCAGTACTAATATGCACCTTCTTTATACATTTATTCAAGTAAAATATGAACCTCATTAAAGAAAACCATTAAATAAATAATAGTACAAGTCAGGCTCAGATTTAGCAAAATTGTAGCTTGGTGTTGGAACACCAGGTCTGAGGTGCTGAAGCTGCCAATGTGGTCCCGTGGCCCCTCCTATCCTGCTCTGGGATAACACAACCTGGCCTCTGGGCTGCCCCTGGGAAAGCCCAGGTAGACATGTGCTGTCAGACCCTGGGCCCTTCCCTTGCTATTCCCCCCCATCCCATAGGCCCCCACACCTGAATGTGTGATTGAATTGTTTGTCTGCCCATTGGAGTGTTGTCATTCCTCTTATGAAATCTGAACTGTCAAGGAGGGATCCTGGGTGGCCTGGGCCCTTGTGGCTCCTGGGTCCCTCCTAGTGGCCCTTGAGGCCACTCCCAGAGTGGTCCCAGCTCCCTCTGTGCTGAGGAACGTGCCTGACTCTCTGCGTTTCTGGGAACTCAGGGGCCTTTGTGGCAGCTGACACCTTGGGCTGTGGGTACCTATCTCTCAGGCTGGGGCTGCCACACATATGTAAGGACAGACATAGCCCATATATCCCACCATGTATGTCCAGACCACACACACTAGGATAGGGAAATGGTGAGTGTCATCCTTGTGCTCAGAAAAGGCAGAGCTGAGTTGGAGACAGGAGTGAGCTGACTGAACCCGGCTTGGTAGTGAGGCGCTGACCCTGGTACTAAACTCTGGGTGCAGTGGGCTAGGAATATGCTCCATCCCTACACTACCAGTACCCTATGGAGCTTTAAAATTATTGTCTGTGTAATTTAAAATTGAAGGCTGGGCTCAGTGGCTCACGCCTGTAATCCTAGCACTCTGAAAGGCCAAGGCAGGTGGATTGCCTGAGCTCACAGGTTTGAGACCAGCCTGAACCAGAGTGAGACCCGGGTCTGTAAAAATAGCAGGGCGTTTTGGTGGGTGCTTGTAGTCCCAGCTACTTGGGAGGCTTAGGCAAGAGAATTGCTTGAGCTCAAGAGTTTGAGGTTGTTGTGAGCCGATGCCATGGCACTCTACCAAGGGAGACAAAGTGAGATTCTTTCTCAAAAAAAAAAAAAAAAAAAAAAAAAAAAAAAAAAATTGAAATGTCATTCATTTACTTCAACAATTGGCGGAGGGACCCACCTTTTACTTGCTATGTGTGTGCCAAGAAGGGGCTCAGGCCCTTCTCTGTTTCGATCCCACCAGCCCTTTCCCTGGGCCCCTGGATTCCTAGCCCACGAGCACCTTGTTTTGAATCCACCCAGGGGCCTGAGACTGGCTGGGTTCCCAGCCTCCTCTGCCCCCACCGACTGGCTGGGTAGGGAGAGGGCTGACACTTGCTATTAGAAGCTCAAGCACCCCCACCTCCCTGCGCTCAGACTGCCCCAGCACCTCCTGCTCCTGGGGAGGCCCAGAGCAGGAATGCTGACTCCAATAGACTGTCTAGCTCCTACCCAGCCCACCCAGGAGCTCCCATCCAAGGTCTACCTTCTTGAGGAAGTCCTCCTGGCCTCCTTAGCTGCTAGGGGCTGACCAAGAAGGTAAATACAGAGGGTGCAGAAAAAAGTATATACATTTAAGAAAGAAAAAACTGTATTAAATTTGTAATATTCAATATATATCAATAACTAAAGATGAATACCAGTCATGTTGAACACCTCTTATAGTTGCAGAAGTCAAACATGACTTGAGTATTACAAATTCAATAGTTTTTTCCTTTCTTAAAATGTATATGCATGTTTTTGGTACCCTCTGTGTTTTGAAATGACCACCGCTGATTCCCAGGTAAAGTTATATTTGAGATACTTCTGTGGGATTCCGCGGTTTCTTTACCCTCTGAGTAGGAGGGTAGGTTGATGAGAGAAGGCTGAGCTCCCCTAGGCAGGAGGGAAGGCCTCAGGGCGTGAGCATGGTGGCCCTTGGGGCCACCTGGTGGGGGGGGGTCACTGACCTCAGCAGAGGGACCTGCTGTCCGGGAGAGGCCCTCACAGACAAAATTCCACAGGCACACTTAACCCAGATCCTTCTCGGTGTGGCAAAAAAACTGCCTGGCAGCCTGTGGGGCCCATTCTTCATAACAGAGGGCCCCCTGACAGGCTCCCCAGAAGGACCAACACTCTGTCTGTGGTATTCACAACCAAGGCACAAGCCTGACCCCCCTCGGACAAATACCAGGCACAGCCCTGGACTCTTCTGGAACTTAGGAGCAGCCATAATAGAGAAAGGCAGGGCTGGTCTAGCCTCATGACACCTGACAGGAACAGAAGCCCTGGACCAGGTTCTGGTCAGGTCAACTGGGGTGGCAGGAGTCTGTATGACCACGGTTCAGTGTTAGTGCCGCTATGGGAGGGTATAAGAGCTAGGAACAGGTCTTTATCCTTAGAAGAGCTGGCTGGAAAGGGAGGAGTGAACTGCCTTCTAGTGTCTGGAACTAATGTTAAAGTGGGTGACAGAAAGGCGGCTGTCTGGGTATAGCTGGGAAGTGCCATGGGCACGTGCTGAAGCCCTGACCTGAGGAGCTCAGAATGCAAGCTCGTTAAGGAGCAGACGAGGTCACGCTGGAGTAGGGGGCCCTAATCCAATATGAATGTGTCCTAGAGAGAGGACATGGAGCTACGCATGAAGACAGAGACAGAGATTGGGGTGTTGCTTCAGCATGCCAATGGCAGTAAACCCCAGGGGCCAGGGAAAGGCAGGAATAGATTCACCCTTAGCACCTTGGAAGGAGCAGGCCCTAATGATGCCTTAATCTTGGATGTCCAGTCTCCAGACTGTGACAGGACACATTTCTGTTGTTTGAGGCACTGAGTCTGGGGCACTTTGTTATGGCTGCTCTAGCCAAGTAACACTGAAAACAAATGTGCCCACATTATCAATTAGGGATGCCAGCTGCAGGATGTTCACTATAGTGTCCTTTACCTCTTTTCCATATATTTTTCAAAATAGTAAGTTGAAAAAAATAAAAAAGTCGAATTTTAAAAAATTTGTCATGGGCTATGCTGGATGGTTTCTGAAAATGACCTGATTTAATTCTGGGGCAGGTATTATGATCCCCAGAGCAATGGTAAGAAAATAGCAAAGAGGTAAAATGGTTACAAAGCTCACAAATCAGCTTTCGCCTGCACTCCAGGCAGTCCGTTTCCAGGCCTGCACCCCTATTTACTCTCTTGCACTAGGGCAGGGCCCAGCAAACCACTGACTTTGGGATATCTCAAGTAAAAAGCACCCTCAGAGGAGATGATTAGCCATGGGACTTACCAAAACAATCAATATAGTGAGAAAATTCAGAGGCAAAAATCTGTGTCATGGCACAAAACCCCTGCAGCCAGGGTGGCCAAGTCTGGGATAGCATGGAGGGGACACCAGTGATACACGTGCACCTCGCTGAGTTGCTGTGTGGGGTGTTCCAGGTGGGGTAACCAAGGCATGATACTAAGAATACCCCCAGGTAATGAGTAGAACTGGGAGAGTCTTGCTGCAGGAATCTTGCTCTCATCTTTCCTCGCTCTGTGGAACCATCTTGAGGACATGACGCACAAGCAGGGCTGTAGGGGTGAGTCATGGTTCCCCTCTGGGCAACTGTACCATTTCTGTTCTTGAGCTTAGTCTCCCCCCAAAAGGCCACAGGCTATCAGACCATCATCTCCAGCTCTGCTTTAGCCATCGAGTCCTGAGAGAGACCCATGGGCTTTTCTCAGAGGGGCAAGGGCTGCGCTGAGGAGAAAAAGAAGGGCCCCAAGGCAGGGAAGCCCTAGCCACCAGCAATAATGGAGGTGGAAGCCACAGATGACTGAGGGGCTTTTGGGAGTGAGCACAGTCCCAAGGATGCCCCTCATCTTATCTCTTCTTTGGCCATCACCTCAGGCCTAGAGCAGGTAAAATCATGCTTCCCAGGCCTTGGTGTTCCTCCTGCAGCCTGGCCGGCTGCAGAGGGCAGGGTGGGAAGTGAAGGATTGAGTGCAGGGGGAGGCCCAGAGGTATGTGGCACCAGAGGAGGTGGACAGTTTGACCAAAGGCACCAGGTGGGCAGTCTATACAGGGTGCTCAGGGCCAGCATAGCTGTACCCCAGGCCTCACCCCTGCCTCCAGACTAGCAGAGGATGCTCAAAGCAATGTCCAGCACTGTACACACTGTAGTCCTGGCCTGAAGCCCCAGAGCCACACTCCCTGACAATGAGGACATGTTGAGGGACAGATGAGCAGTCTTTAAAGGAACAGTTACACTTTTGATACCTTGGGAAAATGTCATCAGTTCATCTGAACTTTGATGTCACAAAGCCAAACTCAGTCTACAGGACAACACAACTAAGGACAGCGGGCAGAACCCTAGCACAGAGCCACAGGGGCCAAGATGTGGTACTCTGGCCAACCTGACCTACAGTCCCACAGTGAAGGACACTGGTTTGCCCTGCTCCATAGGAAGTTGACAACCAGGACAGAGGCTCTGCCTTTCCAGAGCAGAGAGAGGACTCAGGGCCCAGGGAGGTCATGTCACCTCTGTAAAGCCACATAGCACTGGACAAGCGGCCATGCTGGGCTGCCTCAGGGCTGGCCCCACAGAACCCTCCCCACCAGCCAGCCAGTGACCTGCGTAGGAGGTCCCTCCAGATCCCCAATTCCAAGTCCCCCTGACCCCACATACCTAGGAGCCATCCTGGCCGCCACCCCAGCTGCAGCACAGCCCACAGGACAGGCCAGGGCACCTGTGGGGTCCACATGCCCAGCACACCAGCCCGCGCCTGCCCCCGTGACTGCCTCCTCCTCCTTCTCCTCCTCCTCCTTGGCTGCTCAGACAGAGGTAGTAACGGAAAGGAAACTGTCCCAGGTCAGGTCAGAGGGAAGGCACGCCCCTTGCCCCACCCCCTCTTCCTCCAGCTCCCTGTGGGCGGGAGCCAGAGCCGGTGGGGGAGGGCGAATTGATGGGGGGGGGAGAGACAGAGACAGAGAGAGGAGTAGGAGGTGGGGGAGCAGGTGGCCCAGGTGCCCCTGCCCATGGGAGGTAGGGGGTGCTCTCTCAAGCGCAGGGCTCCCTTCCTTGCGCAGTGTTGTTTCTCTGCTTATTTTTGTGCCGCTTCCATTTCCTACCTGAGCTGCCCGGCTCAGTGCTGGGAGACTGGCTGGGGTGCTTGCATGATGGAAGGTGCAGGGCCTGGTCTCTCCCACCCCCAACCTCGGGCTCATTGTTAGGGAGCTATAATGAGGTGGGCTTCCTTTCTGCCTGGTGGGTGCTGGGTCCTGTGCCTCTCTGAGCTCTCTGGGCCTCATCATTCAAGCCCCTGTTGGGGGCAAGTGACTGGTCAGGCATCTGCTCCCCCTAGGGTGCTGGGGTACAGATGGCCCTGCTGAATGGCAACTGTCTGGGGCCAATCCCCACACCAGGCTGTGGGCAGATCTTTCCACGGCCACATGCGTCCTGATAGCCTCCAGGGGATGGGGGCTTGACTGTGGGGGGTTGATTTCCTTATACCTCTTGCCCAGCCTCCAGCCAACTCAGGTTGAGGTGGGGGTGGTCCTGGGCTGTGCAGGGTCCAAACCTGGCTGAACAGCCCTCTCATTTGAGAACAAGTTTGGTTATTTCATCACATTCTGCTCTAAGCTTTTTATTACAGTGAATGGAAAACAGGAAAAATGAAACTGCTGATATTAGTGATGAGGTGCGTGGGTCTCATCAGCACAGAGGCGGAGCTGGAAACCGTTCCGCAGCTGTGAGGCAGCCCCTACTCAGAGACACACTGCGAAGGGAAAACATTAAAGAACACCGAAACAGTGGAAAAAGAGCATCAAAGAAGATGTCTGTGAGGCGGCCAAGATGAGGAAGCTTGAGTTTATGAGTAAAAGGCCACTCAGAGAGAGTCTCAGCGACTAGGGGCTGTGTGGGTGGTGCAGAGGGTGGGAGGTGGGTCGTGCCACTGAGGTGGGCTCAGCGGGTGCCTGACAGGGGCACCTGGCAGAGGTCACTGTGCCAGTTAGGCAAATGGGGCTGCAGATAGCAGCTGTCTCCTTACACACCCACCCTTGAGGGCCCCTGGGGGCCTTGAAGGGGGTCACAGGACTCCAGGCTGGGGGTGCATGGGACATCCTCAAGGACCTCCAAGCCTACTCCCGTCAGGCAGTGGTATTCACAGTCTCTGTCCCAGCTCTGAGGACAGTTTTGCTGCCCCTGCCCCCCAGAGTGGGAGCCTCCGGGTCCCATAGGAAGGCCCCAGCCAGTTACTGGCTGCATTTGACCTCGAGATAGATTCTGGATACAACCTGCCCCCTTCAGGACTGAGGTTATCTATGTTTGATGTTTATTTATTTATTTATTTAAAAATTTTAGATTAGGTACAAATGGTTAGGTTACAATGTTTGCATCTGTTAGGTAGGGTCCGTGTTGCAGTTGTGTTCCACTCCCAGGAGGTGTGCCATGTACCCCTACATTGTGCCCATTAGGTGGGAGCACACCAATCCCCTCCCTCCTCCCTGCATATGTTTGATGTTTTATCTCTGTTCCAGGTCAGTCATGGGGCCTTCCTGGGAGACCCCTCCCATCTCTCCCACCTCTTCCTCTCTCTCTCTCTCCCCTTCCTCCCCCTTCTCTTCCCACCCTCTCTTTTACTCTTTCCCTCATTCTTCCTGAAGTCTCCTTAGGACAGTGGGAGAGAGGCCCTGGTGGGGGTGGGCTCAGCATGAAGCCAGGGGCTTGACACTGTGCAGCTTTGTTTGGTGACCCTATATCACTGCCACTGGAGCTCCTGAAAAGAGACATGTGGGCCTGTAGAGATCTGAGGGATGCTGGGGGTCTGTGGTCTGAGCCTTGAGGACCCAGACAAAGTGATAGGGAGTGGCTGGGCCCTGGGCCTGGCCTGCTGGGCTTGGACCTCCAGGGGCCTGCATCCCAATGTTGCACTCCTGGCCCCTTGCACACACAGACACACAACCCCCAATATACACAGCCCTCAACACATACACCCCCCAACACAGACTCAATCCCCAACACATACACCCCCCAACACACACACAATCCCCAACACAGACACAACCCCCAGCACACAAGCCCCAACACATATACACAATCCCCAACATACACACTATTCTTTTTTGCATACGGAGTCTCACTATGTTGCCCTCAGTAGAGTACTGTGGTGTTACAGCTCACAGCAACCTCAAACTCTTTGGGCTTAAGTGATTCTCTTGCCTCAGCCTCCCAAATATCTGGTACTACAGGTGCTTACCACAACTCCTGGCTATTTTTGGTTGTAGTTGTCATTGTTGTTTGGCAGGTCTAGGCTGGGTTTGAACCTGCCAGCTCCAGTGTATGTGGCTGGCACCCTAGCTGCTGAGCTACAGGTGCTGAACTGCACACACACTTTTCTTAATACACATCCCAAACCTTTGCCTCACACACAGCAGGGGGCTCCTATCTTCTATCACCAGAAGATGAAGATGTGTGGGGAGGGGGGCTGGATGGGAATGGGGGCACCTCGGGCTGGTTGGATACTCCTGCCCCTGCCCAGGCTCCTTTCTTCACCTTGCATGAGGGTGGGCTCAGTGGTCCCAGAAGGGCTGCTCAAACTCTGTGATTTTCTTTCCTACAGACGGCCACATCTTCTCCCAATGTTGAGGCCTGGGACTGGAGTGGCTCTGATCTGCAACAAACAGGGAAAGTTGTATGTTTGGCTGAGTGTTGCGTTATTTAACATTGGGGTACTTGTTGATTTACTTGCCATTTTAAGAAATTGTACAGGTGTTGCCTTGCACACTTTGCTTAGTTTCTCTCAATGATAACAGTTTGCAAAACTACAGGATGATGTCACAACCATGCTGGCAACTTTGATACTATCTACTGATCTTACTTAGCATTCCCAGTGCTGCTTATGTTCATCTGTGTGTATCTAGGGCTGCACAATTTTAGCACAAGCAAAGGCTTGTGTGTCCCCTCCACAGTGAAACTGCAGAGCACCCCTGTCACCATGTAATCATTCTCACATCCCTCCTGGCAGCTAGGACTCTGTCCTCCATGTCCACCATTGTCTCATTTCAACAATGGTAGACAAGTGGGATGATGCAATCTGTGTCCTCTTGGGCTTGACTTTTCTAGGCAGCATCGCTCCCTGGAGATCCACTGTGTGTTTCAGAGATCAGCTTCTGTCCCTGCTGACCTGTATGGTCTCTGGTGTGGACATGCCACAGTTTGTCCAGCCATTCTTCCTGTCAGGGGGCTGTGAAGACCCCAGCCCCAGTTGGTTTTTTTCTGGGTACTTGCCCCCAAACTTGAAAGCACTTTGACTCAGCCATTACTAAAAGAGGAAACCTGGGAGCAGCAGAGCTGGTGCAAAAAGAGAAAGTTACACAGCAAAGCACAGCAAATTAGCAAAGTTTCATTTCATAGGATACACTTAAATTTATAAGCAGATACAAGTTTATGAGCAAATAGAACACACCTAAGAGAGGTGTGGGTCTCTTCCTTGTGAATGAGAAAGAATCCCTTACAAACTTTCCCCCCTTGTATTCCCTAATTCCTAGCTTTGCTCCACCTACTTGTAATGTTTATGCTTTTCTTTTACTGAGAGTCTTGATCAAGCTGACTGTACATTATTCTGAACAACTTCTTCTTCTTCTCCTTCTCCTTCTTTCTTATTTTTTTTTTTTTTGAGACAGAGTCGCCCTCAGTAGAGTGCTTTGGAGTCACAGCTCATAGCAACCTCAAACTCTTGGGTTTAAGCAATTCTCTTGCCTCAGCCTCCCAAGTAGCTGGGACTACAAGTGCCTGCCACAATGCCTGGCTATTTGTTGTTTTAGCAGGCCCAGGCTGGGTTCAAACCCATCAGCCCTGGTACATGTGGCTGGCGCCCTTATCACTGAGCTATGGGTACCAAGCCACTCTTCACTAACTTCTTCTTTGGGAAGTCTTTAAGATATTAATAGGGCATTGATTCATCATGGGATGCTGGCTAGCTTCTTTAAAAAATTTTTGCTGATCAAACCTTCTGTAGGGGTCTTAGAAGTTGAGCCGTGCCTGAATTTTAAAACTTTCTAACTATAATCTTGCCTAGTTCTGCTTTTGTAGTAGCTCAGAATAGTGTATCACCCTACCCTGCTCATGTCTAAGCTAAGGAACTGTCTGTTGCCTCTCTTTCAGCAATTGTCTGCTTTTCTTTTCCTTCTTATTCTGTTCCTGACCTGTCCCTACCACTTCTCTTCACTTATGTCTGGGAAGATTCCAGTTCTTGGTGATTATGAGTAAAGGCCATAGAAGTTCTTTGCAGGGCAAAGGAAACTATGTGGGGCCAGGCAGGAGCTCTAGGACAGCTTCCTGAGACAGAGGTCTTGCTTTGAAGGACACTGGGCCCACCCAGTCTTCTGGTCTGAGAAGTGGAGCTTTAGTGTTTCCAAGGTGTTGGCCTGAAGGTTTCCATGTGACACCCAACACATGTCAGCTAGTGAGGAAGGGCAGCATGTGCTGGAACATGAGCCAGCACAGATGGAAAGTTGAGGAGAGGGGGTTCCCCATGCTCTCACAACAGAGGGAAGTTTCCACCCACAGTGGGACAGGTCCCAGGGAAGCACAGGAAGCAGGAGGATCATCCTGAAACTGCTTCTGCAGTGGCAGGCGGAGCTACTGGGAGCCCTGACATGAGTGTGGGAGCAACACAACAGCTGACCAGGTGGAAAAGGTGTTGTGGCTGCCCTAGGCCGAGAGGCAGCAGCCTGATTCACAGCTGTGTCTGAGGTTGGAACAGGAAATGGTTAATTGTGTTTGCAAATAAAAACTTTCTGTTCTATCTTGTTTTTGAAACATTTCCCAGAAGCTAAGAAAGAACACCTAATTTTATCTGCCCAATGTAAGTACTTCATTTTAAAAATTTGAATGAGATATTTCCACAATTTATTATACACAAGAATAAAGATAGATGGGTGATTTGTTAAGGTGGGGTGTCACAGGTGATTCCTGCCCCTCCCCCATTATTTTCTAACTTTCTAGAATGTGGTTAGTACTTTAGGTGTGAAAATTTCAAATCTCCCAATGTATGCGTGTGCGCGCGTATGTAGGTGTGAATGTGCGTGCATGTATATGGATGTGTGTGTTACATGTGTGGTGTGTGGTGTGTATAGTGTATATAGTATGTTTATATGTCATGTGTAGGGTATATCTGTGTTCATATATATTGTGCTGTGTGTATAACGTATGTTTGAGTTGTATGTCACATATGTTCATGTATTTTGTGTGCATTGTGTGTGTTGTGTGTGTAATGCATATAGTGTATGTTTTTGTGTTTGTATATCGTGTGTATCTCTGTTCATATGTATGGTGTGTGTTGTGTGTGTTTGTCTGCATATTGTGTGTAACTGTGTATGTTCACGTGTATCACACATGTTGTGTACATAGTGTGTTTTTGTGCTTGCATATCATGTGTATCTGTGTTCATGTGTAGTATATATGTGCTTGTATATTGTGTATAACTGTGTGTGTATAGTGTGTGTCCTGTATATGTATGTGTGTGGCACTTTCTTGCCTTCCCATCCCACCCCTGTGGGCATCAATCAGGCTCCTGCTGATCATCCTGGTGGACGAAGTGCAGCCTCACCTGGGTTTTGAAGCTGACTAAGCTGGAACAGATGTGCAGCTGTTGCCTGTGAATGCAGGATGCTGCCCCAAAAGGCTGCTCTCCCCACCTGCAAATGCAGAAGGCTCCCTCTCATTGTCACTTCTGCAGGATGGCCTCCCCAGCCCCCAGGGCCAATGGGGTGGTTGTTCGCATGGCTCCACAGACAGTGGCAGGGCCTTTACGTGCAGAGCTGGCTGGACAGAACCTGCTGCCTCAGCTGTGGGCTCTGGGAACCCCGCTCTCCTGGGGCAGCCAAGGGGCAGCAGCTGCATGACACATGGGGTGGAAATATACAGTGGGCCAAAGGGCCTGGGTGTCCTAAAACTACACACCCTCTGCTGAGGTTCGGCACAGGCTGCAGTGCCACCAAACCCTTTGGCTTCCACTCCTCCCTCCTAGGCTGCCTCTGCTGCCCCAGCCTGAAGGGACAGGTCACTGCGGGAGACTATGGAGGGGATGCAGCTGAGCTCTGCCTCATAGGGAGGGCTGCCTCTGCTGGCCAGCAGTGTACAGACTGGGAAGGAGTAGGCAGGTGGTCTAGGGGTAGGTGCGGTTCCATGTCTTCCTCCAGGTTGCCCAATATTTGTAATAGTTTGTGAAGCTGGGCATTTATGTTTCAGGCATTTTTATGTAAATGTTATATATTTCCCACTAGTAAGAAGTTTATAAGAAAAAACCCATGGGAAAATGTGCAAGGGTACATGTTCAATAAAGTTCTTCATAGGTTTGTTTGTGGTGGCAAAGAATTAGCACTGTTGTTTGTGGGCAGAGTGCATAAATTACAGCACAGTTGCAAACCTCAGAAGTACCAGATACTTACAAAGGGCTGAGTCTGGAACATGGGTCACAACATATAGTACAGTAAAAAGCGGGCTAAGGGGCCATATGTTTAGTATGATTTCCTTTTTGTGAGCAAAATGCGACTGTGAGCCACGCATGTGGAGATGCCCATGGACGTCAGGATACCCATCCTGATGTTGCCCCCACTGAAGACTCTGCATGTGGTATCATGGGAGATTTCATTGTGTGGTATTTTTCCTTTCTGCTTCCCGTTTCTGAGACAAACCCGGTTGCCATGGAGATGGTGCTGTTGTCAAGGTGCTGATTGGCCAGCATGAGGATGTGGGGATGTTTTTTCAGACACCCCAGTGTGCATAGACCTTGGCCATACTGCAGAGCCTGGCAGGAGCATGGAGAGGGCCAGGGCTGATCGTTGGGCCCGCACCTTTGCTCAGCTGATGGCTGAGAAGAAGCCCCGGGATGTCTGGGCTCTGCTCCCTCAGGAGAGCCTGGTTGCAGGCTGCCTGGATGGTGGTGGTCTCCAGTACCGGCTAAAGGGCCTCTCCAGGTGCGGGTGAGGCCTGGGGGACTGGGGAGAGGGAGGGGGCTGAGGTGCTTCTCCACTAGTCTTTGAATGGTCCTGGAGGGCTGGAGGGGCTGGCCTGAGAGGGGAGGGGTACTCGTCTGGCCTGGTCTGGTCCCCTAGGTAGGTGAGTGGGGCTGATGTTCAGCCTCCTTCCTGGGAAATGCTGTCAGCATGGCGGATCTGAGTCCCAGTCGGGTGGTGCTGACACTGTGGTCCTGGTGGGGTGACATGGCTGCATCCACAGAGGGATTGGTTTCATTCACTTTGGCTCTGCTGGCCAGCACTACCCTCAGACACACAGCTTATATCCTGTTCCCATGGCATTGCTATGGCTTCAGAACATCAGCGCTGAGGGTGGGAGCTAGAATTCACAAGTGCCTGTGATTGCTGTCGGGCCCTGTGCTGCAGGGGGGCCTGACAGTCCAGCCAGGAGGTGGACCTGCCTCACATGGAAGCTGAGGGGTGCAGGGTGTTTGGCCTGAGAGAGGGTGACTGTCCCTAGTCTAGGCTCCCTAGACTGGGGGGGCCTGGGTAGGAGCTTCAGGGTGGCTGAGGGTCAGTATCTGAGCCTCACAGTTCATTGCCATGATAGAGCAAAGGGATTCCCACCCAGGGTGATCTCCCCAACTCTGCAGGGCACCAGCTGATAGAGTACAGGGCAGCTCCATGGGCCTCACAGCATCTCGGGTGCTGGTCAGTTGATCACTCTGTGGGGGACATTTAGAGGGAGTTGTTCTGTCCCTGACACGAAGCTGCAGCTCCCCAGTGTCCCCTAGGGCCAGGTGTAGGGTGGGATTCTGGCTTCTTCAGATGCTGCAGAGCAGTAACCCACATTGTGGTCTGTGAGGCTTCTGGAAGCACATTGCCTCTCCATAGCCTGCATGGAGCATGCTCTCAACAGCTGGCTGAAGCTCTGGACACCCTGCCCTCAGTTTTGGGGGCGACAGAGCTGGTGGCACAGACTGTGAGGGGGAACCATGCCCCCGGCGCCAGGTAGCTTTAATATGTTTATCAATCATGTTTAATTAAAGTTGAAGGTTTGGTTCCTTGGGGTATCCAGGCCAGATGCTGCCCAAGGGTGGTGTGGATGTGGAACATTCCATCATCCAGAAAGTTCCACCACATAGTGCTGAAGAAAAGCCTCACACGAGCACAGGTTCCCATGCAGTCGTCCTTGGCGTGGGTGGCAGTGAGAACTCACTCCTTGATGACCCACATTGAGGGGCCACCCTGTCCCCAGCACTCTCCCCAGATTTGCCCTCCCCTCCTCTGTTTCCTGTCAGTAGACAGGTCCCCAACTGCCATGTCATCTCTTCTCATTCAGGATGAGGATCCACCAGGGCTAATCTCATAGCACCCTGCTGGCCAGGCCCTTGCAGACCCTTGCCCTCCCATCCTGAGCGCTATTTGCAGGGCTGCCTCTGACACTGGTTAAGCCCTAAGTGACAAAAAGCTGCAGAAGGCAGCAGGCAGCAGGCAGCCAGCACCTCATAGAGGTCAGGCTGGAGTGAGTTTCGCTGCCAAACTGGTGGGCACTGTTTGCTTTTCAGCTTTTCAGATTTCAGGGCTGAGGTCAAAGAGGTGTGGACTTGCATTGTCCTTGTGGCAGGAAGGGTTGGGGGCAGGGTGTGGACCACCACAGGTAGGAGGAGGTGGTCCTGCGGATGGTGGGTGAGGTTTGAGGTTTTGGGGTTTGAGCTTGGGAGGCCCAGCCATGCACTCCTCACCTGTGTTCTGCTTGCAGACTTAAGTGCAGCCGCTGCCCATGGGCCTGGTCTTCAGCCCATGTGCTCATCCTTTTCCACCTGTGGTGGAACCAGGACAGCCACAAGGGGCTGGTGAAGATGCGTGTCTGGGGCCAGCAGTGTCGCCTGTGTTCCCCATCCTATGGAGACTGTGAGGTGAGCCCCCTCAATGTCCACATCTTCCTCAGTAAGCTGGTCCTGTACATACTTCAGAGATGTTATGGGGACAGCCTCAGCCCAGGCCAGTGCCCTGAGATCTGCTTTGGGCACTGCTGTGAAGCCTGCGACCTGGGGATCTGCTTCCTCCAGCAGTCCCCAGACCCTGCCTGGGGGCCAGTGACCAGAAGCCCCGATGCTGTGGAAGGCAGCCACCTCCCTTTAGCCACCTTAGGCAGCAACAGCTCTGTCCCCAGGGGCACAGCGCCGCCCACCCGCAGCAGCAGCCACACAGCCAAGTGCAACAGGGGCCACGACTCCAACCTAGTCACCATCTCCCTCTCTGTGTGTGAGTTCATTGAGAGCCCCCTCTCTGAGAGCCATGACTTCCTCAGTGAGGGTGACAGCATTGTTACTGTCCCTTTCTCCCTTGTGGACATGAACATGGTCAAGGGGCCCATTGCTGATGGATGTGCCTTTCCTGGGTGCAGCGCCCTTGGGCCCCAACTCTTTGGCAGGGGCTCCATTCACCTGTCTGGGAGAACCACGGCCAAGCCCAAGGGCAAAGGCATCCAGGTGAACATCAGAGACCCCATCTTCCAGGGAAAAGGCCTTCTCAGTGACATCAAGAAGACCTTTGAGCTCCAAGGCTTCCTCTTCAAGGTCCGGGGGGCCTCATCCAGCCCTGTTGGGGTGGCCAAAGGCCAAGGCCCTATCTCCTATAGCAGCAGCCTCAGGGGTCTATGGAGAGCCCCACTGACAGGGCCATACATTGTTGGCCTCAGGCCTGACGGGGAGGGCTCCCTCACCTTCTCCCTATCCTTTGCCAGGGCTATTGGAGGCAAGGATGCCTTCGCCCGCCTCACTGAGGGCAAAGAGAAGAAAGGTGGCCACCAGGGCCTTGCCGCCTGTGGAAACAGCACCCTCCCAGAGGTTGATTCTGATAGCCCCACTTCCAATGAGGAGGACTTAGTCACATTCCCCTTCACCTTCACTGAGGACGAGGACACCTTTGCTGATGCTGCAGAAGTCAACATGAAGGAAGGTGGCTATCAGGGCCTTTTCACCACTGATCTTGAGCCCTGTTCAAAGACCAGTGTAGGTGGCCTCACTTTTGGGGATAAGGGCTCCCTGGCCACCTCCTCTTCTCCTGGTGCCATTAAAGGCAGAGAATCTTCTAGTGACAGCGACGAAGACAGAGAAAAGAAAGATGGTGGTCAAGGAATTGCCAGAGAGGAGCCCTGCCCACAGGCAAGTGTGGATGGTCCCATCTGCATCAGTGAGGGCTCCATCACCATCCCCTTCTCAATCTTTGACATCATAATCCGAAAGGGCCCCAGTTGCAGTGCCAATGAATCCCAAAGCAATGGCTTTGTGACCTATGGCTATTACAAGAAGAGGCGGCCGAGGTCCAGGTTTGGTAAGTCCAAGCGTGGGTGCCACCAAGAGGAGGACTTTTGTTCTGGTCGCACCTGCCTAAGGCCACGAGCTGAGCCCTACGAAGACCTCTGGATCTGGGTGTCTGTGAGTGTTTGCATCTTCTGGCTGATGTGCATGTGCAGGCTGGAGGCTGGCATCTTTCCTCAGCAAGCCTGATGCCCCACTCATGTCTGCTCTGTGCCTAGCAGAGAGCAGGTTCTGATGCGCAAAGCCGCCTCTGAGAGCCCTAGCCTGCCAGCAAGTTCCTGTCTACCCACCTGAGGTCCCAGCCCCCTCCTCCCTTCTTGCACCCATTGGTGGCTTTGTGTTTGTTGTGAGTGTTCTTTGAGCTGTCATATGTGTTCCAAGAGCCTTTATGTGTGTGTGTTTAAGTCCAATAAAATAACAGAATCAGCTGCACAGCCCTCTACCTAAGATGACTGAAGCCAACACCTCCGAGGTTTTGAGGTGGGAAGTGGGTGGTGGCTTGTCCTCTCCTCAGTAACCCTCAGTCCCTCTCAGTCCCTGTCTCCTCCCACACCCATGCCCTGTACTTCTTCCCTAGGAGAGCTTTCCCCTTGAGAGTTCTGAATTCCTGGCCACGTGTGTCTTCCTGTGATATGCAAATTAACATCCTTTCTGTGTTGACCCACAGAATTTATCAAGAACAGACTACTTCTCCCTCTCTGAGAGAGGTTAACACCCCAAGCTGAGATGTTGGCAAGCCTGCCCTATGCTGCTTTCTGTGTTTCAGAGAGGCCTCTCAGGGCAGAGGACACACTTTAAAAGGGCCTAGTCTCCCTTTCCAAGGAGCAAGTGTATTAGAAACATTGAGGTCCAAGCCAGTGGGGGCTTGACAGCAGCCTGTCCCTTCTCTCCTGGGGAGGTGGGAACTCCCTGAGAAATCCTGGACCTGATGTGTGGGAGACTTGGGAAGGGAAAGGGAAACCTCTATTCAGGGCCCTTTGTCTAAAGCAGGGAGAGTCTCTTCTGCCTGACAGGCTGACCTGGATTTGGCAGGTTGGGCTGGGGACGTTGGGGGGAGCCGGTGCTATGGGGGAACCATGTGGCTGGCTCAAATGGAGATAGAGAGGTTTCAAGATGCAGTTCCAGAGTCTCTGGCCCAGCCCAGCATACCCTCGTATAGGGCACTAAGGGAGACACCTGAGGCCTGGAAGGCTGCAGTCCTTATGGAAACTGGGCGTGCACTGGGCAGACAGCCTGGAAGGTCACAAAGCTGTGGGTCCCCAGGAAAGATCTCCAATCCCACCCCCATGCCAACTGCACTGAGTGACAGGAGTCCCAGGCAGAAGCTGCCCTCCTGGGGTAGGCGTGGGAATCTGCCCTGGGCCAGGGCCCTGGTAGTGGGGGGCTGGGGCCTGCTTTGGCCTCCTCAGGCAGACAGCAGTGCACCATGGTGGGCCAGGGCCTGGGCCTCAGGAGGCCGCATGCTAGCATAGGGAACAACACCGGCCCCACCCCCTTCCGTGGCCTACCAGGCCCCTATTGGCCATAAGCGGATTGGGGGCCTATGTCCACCTGGGCCTAAAATGTGGCCACCATTGGTGGTCCTTAAATAGGAAGAGGGAAAGTCCCCCACTCCCCCGCAAGTGGCACTTGCCAGCGCTGCCTGCCTGGGTTTTCCAGAGTGAGCCTGGCTCCCCCCAGCTGTGCCTCTAAGCTCCCAGACAGCCTCTAGCCCCTGCCCAACCACCTCACACCCGGCAGGGCCCACACCTGCGGTGGGCAGCCTAGGCAGGACTTGCCGAGACCCTGTCCCACTTTCAGGGGGCCGCGAGGGGTAGCGCGTACCCGCCTATTCGCGGGCCCAACGGTGCTGGTGATGGGGCCACAGCTGAAGGCCCTTCCAGTCCCAGAGGATCCCCTCACTTTTGCACTCTGCTCCCAGGGCGGCCCCACCTCCGGCTCCGTACTCCTACCCGCCCCTGCCCCACCCCAGCTCCGCCCGGCCCCGCCCCTCCTCTCTTTTTCCTCCACCCCTTCCCCCGCCCCTCTAGCCTCACCGCCCCCTCTTCGCCCCCCTACCAGGCGCCGGCGCTGTCGCTGTCCTGCTGCGCCCCCGTGTGGCCTGGGGACCAGGATGCTCCGGCCATGGGGCCACCGAACCGTCGCTCTGCGAACTGAGACGCCTTGTTAAAGCCTAACTCACTCCCACCTGTTATCGGCATCCTCCACATTAGTTTTCATTAATAATTAAACGTCGTTAATATAATAAAAGTGAGAGCTAATGCAGGGTGTGCTCTTGATCTGGGGCAGACGGGGAGAATGCATGAGAGCCATTCTGAGTCATCAACGTGGGAAATTCAGGAACAGAAACTAGTTAAAAAGCTCAGAGCATGCTTGGGACTCAGATCCTGGAGAGCACACACCTGAGCTGAAGCCTAAGTCCACACCTGGGCCCACACTTTAGACCTCAGTGACCACACACCTGAGTCTACACCTGGGTCCCCACCTGAGTCCACACTTGGGCCCACACCTGAGCCAATCCCTCACCCCAGCCCACACCTGAGCCCTCCTCTGAGCGTCTTGTATGGCCCACATGGTTAGGTTGAACCCAATTAATCGAGGCAGCAATAACTACTTTTGACAACTGAATTTGTGCTAGAGATATTGAATGTCAATCCTCAGGTGAGGTAAAGGCAGATACAGCTTTAAATGTAAGTGCTGTTAGTTTGGCCAAAGATGAGGGAGACCCAAGTGGCTAACAGTTTCTTGGTTTTAGGTAAATTTCCTAGTGATGGAGGCTCAGCTCACCCCAGGTCAGATGTGGTTTCTGCTCATGCCAAGTCCACCCAGAATTTGTGAGCCTGAGCTCTGGTTTGGGGTTCACCAGAAGAATCTGGTAAGAAATTTGACCACAGATTCCCTTGCTCCATTGTGCAGCTCTAAATGTGGATGTATACATTGATTTAGGAAACTGCCCATTGCAGCCCTGGGGTCGGGGTCAGGCTGGTACCCACAGCACACTGGAGACAGGACCTGTGCTAGGCCCTGTGGTCATTTGGGTGGAGAGGTAGGTGTTGGCCTTGCACAGTGGCCGGCCAGGAGCATGCAACCCATCCTGGTCAGCAGGGGCTACTCCATCTGCAGGGTTTGGTGAGAGGCATGGGAAGCCGTATGTATCCCTGGTGGGAGTGGAGTCGGCAGAGCTTTGGACTTGAGCCTGGACACAGGCTGCCTGATGACCCTTTGCCTCAGTGAACTGAGCAGCCCCCCCCCCCCGGGCCAGAGTTCATGCTGGAGTGGAGGCCAGGGATTCCCTTCTCTTTTCTCTGGAGCCTGGACTTTGCATCTCTGTGCAGGAAATGCAGGAGGTGCTGCAGGATTCTGGAGCACCTCCAACCTGCTTCTTGGTCTTTGAATAGTATCTCCACTGTCATTTTTCTTTCACCTGGGACTTTCAGTGCTGAAAGTCCCAGGGGGCTTTCTCTATTCTGCAAAGATCTCTAACAAAGAAGCTGATTCACAGGCTACATGTGATTACAGGTGTCTGTAGGTGACCATTTTATTTTATTTTATTGACACAGAGTCTCATTTTGTCGCCCCTTGGTAGAGTGCCATGGCTTCACAGCTCACAGCAACCTCAAACTCTTGGGCTTAAGTGATTCTCTTGCCTCAGCTTCCCAAGTAGCTGGGACTACAGGTACCCACCACAATACCTGGCTTTTTTTTTTTTTTGCAGTTTTTGGCCAGGGCCAGGTTTGAACCTGCCACCTCCAGTATATGGGGCCGGTGCCCTACTTCTTTCAGCCACAGGTGCTGTCCCCGGCTATATATATTTTTTATATTTTTTGGTTATAGTTGTCATTGTTGTTTGGCAGGCCTGGGCTGGATATGAACGTGCCAGCTCTGGTGTATGTGGCTGGCGACCTAGCCGCTGAGCTACAGGTGCTGAGCCTGTAGGTGACCATTTTAGTGCCTGTTTGCCACGCCTGTGGGCAGTGATCATACAGCACCTTGGGAAACAGGCTGTGAATGTCCTGAACATTAGTCAGAGGAGAGATGCAGAGAACCTGTGACAAAAGTCTTGCCCCAGGATCACCCCCAGAACTAGTTCTGTGTCTGTTCAGGTGCCATCAGGGGGTGTAGTGAGGGTTGTGGATATGAGGTCAGCACAGGACACCCACCTCCAGGAGGGGCCAGTGCAGCCTTCACAGCGGGCCTGGGGCTGCTGGGGTCATTAAGGAAGGAAGGTGGACAACCCTTGGCCCTGGGCATGTTGTCTGTGGGAGGGTGAGCAGTGGAAGGGGTGTGACTCTGCTGTGTGGGGCTCCTCTCACAGGTAGTTTTTATAACAGAGAATGGACCATGAATATGGGCACCCAAGTTAGCTCCCCACACCTGAACAAGCCACCACCCATTCTCACAGCCCTGTTAGCCTCCTGGTGGGGGTGACACATTCACAGTAATGTATCTGGGTCCTTGACAACCTGTGTTCTGGTCTCCCAAGTGAAAGGAGTCTGGAAATAAGATATCCTCCCCCCACTGTCTGCCCCTGTCATCCTGGATGGTCATGGTGAGCCATGTCCTGCAGTGCCAAGTCTCCCCACCATGTACTCTATGATAGTAGAAGGACAGCTCACCAGGAAAGTGAATCCTTGGCCTCCACTCCAGCCAGGACTCTGGTCTGAAGGGTGTGACCCCATAATTACTTGGTGCATGGCCAGAGTCCTCATCCTTCCATGCCTTAGTTTTCTCATCTAGAGGAACAAGAATCAATGTTCTGCTGGAATTCAGCTGCTGAAGCTGGTATTTCAGAATTACTCTTGCTCAGTTGAATCACGAAGAGGCCAGGTATGGGGCCAGGTCTCAGGGGTTGCCTCCTCCATGGGCCTGCCTTGCTCCACCCCCAGTCCCCCTTTCCCATTCTTTTTCCTTCAGGGGACGCCCAGCTTTGCGAGTCAGGTCCTGCTTTGCCGGTGGAGAATGGGAAACAGAGTGAAGATAACTTATTCATGATAAAGTTGGTAAATTGCCTGGTGCTCATGTGACTTCATGGGAAGGTGATTGTGCTGTCACCAATTAAGGTTGACCACGGGATGGCAGAAGGCTGTGTTTATTTTGCAAGTTTCTGCATTGCCTAATTATAACTGGGATTGTAGTGTGAATAAACTCATCCCCTCCAAGGTTCTAATCTTACTCTTGAGTTTATTACAGTGCAGACAGGAGTGTACCATCTAGTGAGGTCACTGACCACAGCTTGGGCTTCTACTCACAACCTGTGTTTAGGGATATTCATTCCCTTTTTACCTCATTGTGTTTGTCACAGGTGGTGCTGGATAGCCCTTGTGTGACTGCTGGACTTGCGATCTTAGCCTTGGACTACATAGGTCAGTGTTGGAAGGGACTCTTGAAGGGTCTCATTCCCTGTATTTGGTAGGTCAAATATCTGTACTTTTCCTTAGGTTCTAGGCCTTTCCTTCTGGATGTTCACACTTGTCTATTCAGGACTTTGTAGCAGCTCCAGAAATGCCTATAAGAGAGAATGTGGCCCAGGGTGGTATCTGTGTGGCACAGAGGGTGCTTGGCTATAGCTGCCAGCGCTATTCTCTTTAAGTTATCATCACTGGCAAAGGTGTGACTAATTTTCTTGTCTCCCAAACCCCATAAGCATCTGAGACAGGAGATTCCATGAGTGACCAGAAGCTTCACCCAGTCAGATCCCAGCCCCCAGACAGAGCTTGTGGGTCACCAAGGACTGAGACCAGCAGTCCTCACTAGGGTGAGAGTGTACATGGTGGAGCTTCAGAGAACTGGCCTTGGCTGCACTTGGTGTTCTCCTCTGTGGAGGAGGCAGCCCTAGGTCCTCTGGCCATTGGCCTCTGTGTAGGGGCTGGTCTCCTCCTGACCTCTGACCTATCCACATAATCACAGCCTCTGGCAGGCTCCCAAAGGCATGACACACAGCACAAGGGGCTGAGTCCTGGTGATGGAGGCCTCTTAGGACCTGGGAAATGTCTGCTTCTTCAAACATGAACATTTTCAACTGTAAAAATGAGGATAATTTTCTGAGATGTTAGAGTTAGGGTTAGGGTTAGGGTTAGGGTTAGGGTAGGGGTTAGGGTTAGGGTTAGGGTTAGGGTTAGGGTTAGGGTTAGGGTGAGGGTTAGGGTTAGGGTGAGGGTTAGGGTTAGGGTGAGGGTGAGGGTGAGGGTGAGGGTGAGGGTGAGGGTGAGGGTGAGGGTAGGGTGAGGGTGAGGGTGAGGGTGAGGGTGAGGGTTAGGGTTAGGGTGAGGGTTAGGGTTAGGGTTAGGGGTTAG
>CAUYPK010014056.1:0-23903 GCA_963574355.1 Loris lydekkerianus
TGCTATAAATTTCCCTCTTAGGACTGCCTTTGCAATATCCCAGAGGTTCTGATAATTCGTGTCTTCATTGCTGTTTTGTTCCAAAAATTTGGTGATTTTCTTCTTAATCTCATCTACAACCCATCTGTCCTTCAGCATAAGGTTATTTACCTTCCATGTTTTTGTACGGGTATGCAGATTCCTGTTGTCATTGAATTCAACTTTTATTCTATGATGTTCTGAGAAGATGCAAGGATTAATTTCTATTTTTTTAAATTTGCTAAGATTAGCCTCATGGCTGAGGATGTAATTGATTTTTTAGTATGTTCCGTGGGCTGTTGAGCAGAATGTATATTCAGTTTTGTTTGGATGATATGTTCTGTAGATGTCTGTTACGTCCAGATGTTGAATGGTTAAGTTTAAATCCAAGATTTCTTTGCTTCACTTCTTTTTGGAGGATCTATCCAGCACTGCTAAAGGGGTGTTAAAATCTCCAACTACCATGGAATGGGAGGAAATCAAGTTGGCTCATGTCTGTTAGAGTTTCTCTTATAAAATGAGGTACGTTCTGGTTGGGTGCATAAATATTAATAATTTAAATCTCATCATATTGAGTATTACCTTTAACAAATATGAAGTGTCCATCCTTATCTTTCCTTATTTTGGTTGGTTTAAAGCCCATTGCATCTGTGAATAGGATTGCAATGCCTGCTTTTTTCTGTTTTCCATTTTTCTGGAGTATAGATGACCATCCCTTCACTTTGAATCTATATTTATCTTTTAATGTAAGATGAGATTCTTGTATGCAACAGATATCTGGCTTGAGTTTTTGTATCCAGTCAGCCAACCTGTGCATCTTGAGAGGACAATTTAAACCATTCACATTAATTGAGAATATTGATAAGCTTTTTGAGAGTCCGGTGGACATTTTTAATCCTTTTGCGACTGTCGAAGTTGGAATTTGATCAAAATTTTCTTGGTGGGTTTACTTTTGTCTTGGTGGATTATGGTGGTCTTTCTGGAGGATAGGTCTGAGAATATCCTGGAGAACTGGTTTAGTTGTGGCAAATTTCTTCAACATGTGAATGTCATTAAAGTATTTAATTTCTCCATCATAAATGAAACTCAGTTTAGCTGGGTACAGGATCCTAGGCTGAAAGTTATCTTGTTTTATGAGATTAAAAGTTGATGACCATGCTCTTCTAGCTTGAAAGGTTTCAGCAGAGAGATCTACAGTTATTCTAATATTCTTCCTCTTGTAGGTAATGGTTTTCTTTCGTCTGGCTGCTTTCAGTATTTTCTCCTTCATATTAACTTTAAATTGATTATGATGTGTCTTTGGGATGTCTTATTTGGGTTGAGTTGTGTTGGAGTTCTGAAACTGTCTGCTATCTGAATTTCAGAATCTCTTGGCATGTCTGGATAGTCTCCTTCATAATCTCATGGAGAAGAGACTCTTTGCCTTGTGAAGCCACTTCATCACTTTTGGGCATTTCTATAAGACGAATATTGGTTTTCTTCGAATTATCCCAGAGCTCTCTGAGAGAGTGATCTGTTTTTGCCCTCTATTTCCCTTCCCCTTTGAGAGTTTTGGGGCATTCGAAAGCTTTGTCTTCAATGTCAGAAATCCTTTCTTCTGCTTGCTCCATTCTGTTACTGAGGGATTCTATTGTGTTTTTCAGATCTTTAAGGGCTGCAACTTCTTGTCTCAATGTGTCAATATCTTTGGTCATTTGGTCTTTGAATTCGTTGAATTTTTGAGACATCTTTTGGGTTACTGCTTGGAATTCTAATTCAATCTTATTTGCTATCGAGATTCTGAATTCGATTTCTCACATCTCAGGTATTTGTTTGTGCATGGGATCTTGTGCTGTGTGTGTTCCACTGATCCTTGGGGGAGTTGATCTACTCTGATTATTCATATTGCCAGAGTTTTTCTGTTGATTTTGCCTCATGATTGTTTTTCATCATTGCCTCTGGCCATCCTCAGAGTTGGGGAGGTATCTCTCCAAGATTTTACCCCAGCTGGATCACTGTATTTTTGTTGGATTTTTGTAGGGAGTGACCCTGTGTAGTTTCTCTGGGGCTGCCCCAGCCAGGGAGTTCTGGTTGTGAGAGGATCTCTGGAGTGTGACACCCTTGGATCCAGCAACAGGGCTGGGGGTGAGGGTGGGGTGCACATGGTTCTGGGAGTGCCTGGCCCGCAGTGACTTTTGCACAGAATGCTCAAGGCTCCAGCAGTCTCTGGCCAGGAGAAGGGCTATGTACAGAGGCAGGGAGGGCTTCAGAGGGCACCCGGCTACCAGAGTCCCTAGCCAGACAAGCGGGCTCATGTGGAGGCAGGGAGTGTATCGGAGGAAGGACACAGCATTCCAAGGCTCCCGGAGTTCCTGGTCAGGGCATGGGGAGGCCCAGCAGGCTGGGTAGCAGAGCTCTTACAGGTCTGGGTGGGCGCAGCTCTTCTGGAGGTGCAGGAGGGTGCAAATCGTGGGTCCTGACACAGCTTTTCCAGACGTCCGGGAGGGTGCCAATGGCGGGTCCCAGAGCAGCTCTTCAGAGGTCCCAGGGCAGCTCTTTCGACAGGAAGGTTTTTGCTTTTTACATGAAACTGTTGGGGGATGCGTAGTTTTTCTCTGGGGCTACAAAATAGCTTGTATCTCTTCACGAAAATTTTTAGAATTGGTCTTTTAATTTGTATTATCTCTTTGAAACTACTGAAATAATAACCTGGGATACTTGTTCTGTATAACAATATTAGGTCTGGGTTTAGTTCATCATAATCGCGATTGCCTTGCAAGTTCAAGACCATTCAGAATTTGCTACCAATTTATCTTTCCAGGCTTTCTTGTACTTCTTAACAAATACCCTAGCTCCAACCAAACAGAAATTGCTTCTTTAAGATACCTTGTTGACTTTGACTAAATCTTTATTCCTACTTACAACTGCATATCTATGATTGGATGTGATCTCTGCCTTCTTTGGAACTCTAATAGCACTTTGTTTAATATGCATATCTTAGTACCTTGGAACTAACAATAACAACAAAAATAAAAAGGAAAAAAAGTCCATAATAAATTACAAGAGAATCTTCATATGATTCTTAGAAATGTATTATGTTTAATGTAAATGTTTAATGTTGCATGTTTAACTATGGAATTAGTTGCATTTGATGGTTGAGCTGATGGAAACCTATATTTTATTTGATTAGATGGGGTAGTTTACATTTCCTAACTTCATGGAATGAGATCAAATGCTGGAGACTTCATAGTTTCCCACATTTCTTTCCAGCGTTTCTTGTAACCATCCATCATGTAGTAAGTTTAGTGAAGTTCTAAGAAATTGCTCAAGGGCTATTTCAAAGGGCTGGCTTCCATTCCTCAGCCTTGTTGACTTTATGTATTGGGTTCTCTGTGAATGGACTCTGAAACCACACATTAATAAAAGGATGACCATTTATCCTCCCAACTCTGGACCCAAATCAGAATGTATGACAACTCTTCAGTTTATAAGTACAGAATTAGCAAGCAGACTTTACCTTTTTCATACTCAGTGTCTTCACAGAAAACATCTTTATCATTATGTATCCTTTGTTTATTAAGGTTTTTGATGTAGAGCCTAACACTAATTCTTCCAGTTATGGAACTTTTCTATAGCTGTTATGGTGCTTATACTATGTACCACAGTCAAAATCAGAGTCTGTAAATACTTTCCTTATGGCTTAGTAAATACTTTTGAGCAGGTAAAGTAGGGATATATTTGGGATTCTATATTGTATCTCAATAGTTTGACATATACTTAAGTGAGCGGGTATATTTCCCTTGTCACTTTTCTTTCTACATAGAGAAGGAAAAAACAAGGTTCATTCTTACAGTGGTACCATGAATTTATTACCACATACTGGGTGGCCTTCAACTACAACTGTTTCTTATATCCAATTATTATCAGTAGGAGTAGTTTCATAGCACTTTCTCTAGTCTAAAACTAAGATTAGACATCCTCTAACATCCTATTGGTTTGTAGCTAATAATCCCATGGAACAAGTAATCTCACTTATTTGGAAAGAATATATTTTGCAGCCAGTTCATCTAAAACATTGCCTAATGTGAATTATTCTGAAGATATCTTATCAGGGTTTCTTCTTCTTGTTGTTTAAAGTGGAGTGATTAGGAATGTCTACTTTGAAAATTATGTATCCTAAAATCATTCTGACAAGGCTGCAAGTTTCTAGGACCTTAATCACCCACATGAGTGTGTTTAAGACGATCCGTGACCATTTTCTGAGGAAAAACCATGGTCCATTTCTGCTTGGAAGTGGAGTAATATCCCTATGCTACTGTTTCATGAAGTGATATAAGCCTGGCTGTTGATCAGCTGATTATCAAAGTTCAATATGCTCTTAATTGATAGCAAATAATTTTTATACTCCAGTTTTTTCTTAAAGACCACAATCTTAAGCCTTGTGCCTCTTTGTTCTTATCAAAAGTCAGTCCTGATGATAATATTTTCAGGCTATTCCTGAGGAGTATGTAATTCATCCTTTTCCCTAGAGATTAGACATTCTCCCTGAATTCAAGCCAGACTATCAGAGAGCTGAATTTGACTCCCTTGAGAAATACTTTTACTGAGATGTAGTGTGATACTATTTCATTGGCCATATTAAGGGTCATTATTATTAATAATAATCAGCCTCATTATTGTTTTCATCACAGTAGGTAGGGTAAGAATATAGCCCACACATCTCACAGTGTTTGCTTTATAAGTGCCTATGGAAGAAAGTTCATAAAGGTGCAAGTGTCAGGAAAAGGTGAACTTTTCCTGAGTAACTTCCCCAGAATCTTCTTAGTATTGGTTTTGCTGCCCATCTCCAACTGACTGCATGTCTGTTAAACTGTTTGAAAACTACCTCATCTCTGTCTTGTTTCCTTACTATTTTTGCTTTACTAGTATCTGCTCTATAATTAGTATTTTTATTATTATTCTACATGTATTCTATATGCTATGAAAAATCCTTTTGGAATGGGTTAGATAAATAAAAAATGAAACAGAACAACAATAACCCACAAATATATCCTTTGATTGTATCTTTCTTAATGTTTATGGAATAATGTTTTCTATTATTGTGACTGGTTTCTTTACATAACCTTATTAGCAGATGTAAGGTCTTTCAGGGTGGAGGCTGTGTCTGTCATTTCTTTACTGCACAGAAGTTTTAAACATGTGCTTTACATTTAATAATATCCCTATTGACATTTTTGTATTAAGTATGCATTTATTGAATGTAGATGCTATATAAATACGACTATAGTATAGTCTCTAGTCTCAGAAAATTTATTTACAGTTGGAGAAACAGACATAAAGGAAGCTGTCTTAACAGTCTTAAAAACAATTATATGGTATGGAAATCCTGAGAAGGGAGAAATGAATTCTGATTGGTGAGGGTCTAGAGATGACAGGTAGGTCTAGTCTGAAGAATGAATAGGATTTTTACCAAGGAAGGCTGCCTTAGAGAAGTCCATTCTTCTCATTGAAAGTTGAATTGTGTAAACATTTATATAATCTTTTTATGATTCAGAATCACGTTTTTTTTTCTCCATCAAGTTTTAAGGATTTCCCTGTAAGCTAATGTTCTGAAATTTAGAGAATAAACCCTTATTGTCATCATGAGTTTATAGATCTCAGTCTCTCCCAGTCCAAACATTAAAACCTTAGTGTTTACAGTTTTTATTTATTTAGTAACCTCTTCCCTTCATTTTCTGGTCATTTGAAAACCTTTTTCTGAATATTTTCAAGTTCAATTAGATCTTTACAAAGAAGTGTTGCTTATAGTTTTATAAATGACAATTTCTGATTATTTTATTGTTTCTGTTTTCCTCTCAGTGTGTCCTTTTTAGATGATTACAAGACTTTGGGGTTGTTCAATAGTCTGTGCCATGAAAGTAAAGGCCCTCTGCAACCTGCATTCTGAAGGCCCTTTGGCCTTTGTTTCTTAACTTCCTCCTCATAAGTTATGCTGTTTCATGGCATAGAGTAAGCTATTACTTGTCTCTACTAGGTCCTATTAATAATAATGTTTGTGCAAATTCTTTTCCATCCTTCATGATGCCCTCATTCACCTGAGAGCACTTCCTGACCCTCAACACAGTTATTATATCCCTGTGGCTCAGGACTCTAGACATAAGGCCTCATTGGTCCTCCTTTCACTAATGGCAGGCATTACATTACATTTCTCGCTTTCTGTTAGACTTGAGCTTGCTCTCCTAAAAGGCCAGGTATGCATTATATTTTACTTACTCCAATGCCCAGTAGAGTAAGTGTGTTTTTCTGTATTTGCAATCTTCTGTCTAACTATAAGATACACAATTTTGCAGTGTATTGGAAGTTTCTTGAACTTTCATTGCTCATAGAGTTCACCGTCATGGAGTTCATTCTCATGGAGCTAGAGATTTCACTCTGGACTTCTTTACAAATATGTTAAATAAGCACGGTACGAGGGTATCTGAGGAACCCTTGTTTAAACTTTTATCAAAAATGTTCCTATACATAACTGCCTTTTTTATTTCTCTATAAACTCATCAGTTACTTGTGGCCAATATATAATTTGGCAAACGTTAAATGAATCATTGTGGATTTTTTTGTAGAATTTTTTAAAAACAACCCTGCACCTATTTTGTTTTATCATGTTGATTTTGGGTGACACAGACTATATCCTGTCCATCCTGAATAACATTAGGTAAAGCCTTTGTCTAATTATATGTTCTCAAAGACTTCCAATTTCCTTTTAACATATTTTAAGACATCTTTTTTGTGTGATGTTGAGGTCCCACGCCGGGAGGAGGGTTGGCTAAGACCTGTGGAAACTGGTGGTGATCAACTGAAGAAACAAGAGTTTGAAACGATGGTTAAGAAAGAGACAAGAGACAGAGTAGAATTAAAAGTGGGAGCTCAAGGGCCCATTGCCCATTTGTGGGCTTCTGGCAATGGCTAAGAGTGTTTGCTCCACTCTGATTTTTGTTGAAGTCTATTTGCCCAGAGGGTAAGATGAGGGAGGGAACAAAGACACCAGCAGTTTCTCTGATTGAGCATACCAGCTCCAATTGTTATTATTAATGTTAAGGGTAGTCTTCAGAAATCTGAAATCTGAACCTTGTATTGGGAGAGCCTCCTGCTTGAGGTCACACACACAGATTTCTAGGGAGGTGATAAACTCCACTAGTTTCTCTGTGGAGTAAAACACCACTGGTGTTAATCTGTTCTGAGGGATCAGTAGGAGGGATGCATTTACCTCCCATCACCACCACTGAGGATTTTCCTCTGAGATAAGGGATATAAGCTCTTCTGCCCATATCTCAGGGCTTGAGCTACTCCCTTGATCTCTGCCCCAGGCAAATGCAAATTTCCACAATGGGTATCTGCTTTGCTTGTTTAATGGGCAGGAAATGCCCTAGAAGATGTATCTTTTCTAGGACTTGCCATAAACTCTTCTATGGCCATTATTTTCCTCAGAGTGCTCAGAGACCCAGCAGGGTGTTTATAAACTGTATCCCCAACAGGCTAGAATTTCAGAAAAGGCAGGAAGATTGCTAGTAATGGCTAGCTTAAATGTAAACTAGCTGACTTTTCTTTGTTCCAACTCATTCAGTTTACTTTTTAATCTTCCTCTTTTTCTGGGGGTGCTTTCTTTTATCAAGAATGGGGTCTTTGGTCCCCATTCTCCTTGCAGTGTGGCATGTGAATGGTTGTTTTTCAGTCTATTTATACTCCTTTGGAAAATTCAAATAGATTAATGAGACATTAATTTTTTTTATTGATGATGTAGGTCTTTCCTTCTGCAGGTTGTGTGCACATAGGTGTTTATGGTTGTGCATCATAGTTACTAATAGTAGAAATGTAATTCTAATTATTTTAATATTTTGTTTATGTATTTCTTCACCATAAAACTGGATACAAATTTATTCAATATCCTATTTGTCTTTTGCCTTCTATTACTTTGTAAATTGGAAAAAATTCTCAGTATACCTGTGAGAATTACAGCCAGCTAGAAAATAGGAACTGTTGCAAATTCTTAAAGTAATTGCTTCATTTGGTTTTCACAAATGATTTTTAGCTTTAAGTTTCACTGATGGTTAAGCACATAGTGCTTTACTGATATTTTTATAAAGGTAAGCAATTTCTAGGAACATGTTGAGATTATTTTATGGCAATGTCTTCTCCATGGTTAAGTATTAGGCAAATAATTTTATTTTAGTGATTAAATTTCTTTGGTAGACATTTGACTTTTTGAGAAAATGTAAGAAGTAACTCTGGGTATCTATTGCTTTATACAGTTGATTATGACAATAGAAAATACATCCCATGAGCATATATTACGGTCATCAAAACATGGGTTAGTTGTACGTGCTATACTCCCTTGCTACTCTCAGTGTAGGGTGTAAACTAGCAGTGTCTATAACACCTGGAATAACAAGAAACATGGAATATTTGGTTCTACTTTAGACCTACTGAACCACAATATGCACTTTAACACAGTTCCTAAGTTATTTATATACACATCAAAGATTGAGGAGCCTTCCTCTAAAGCACATACACATTATCCTATTTAGAAGGTACTGAAATCTTGGTTCTTATTACTCTTAGTGATCTGTGTACTATTAGCATTTGTGTCACGTAGGACCTTGTTAGAAATTCAGAATCTTAGGTTCAATCCCTAATCTGTTGAATCAGAATCTAAATTTTAACAAGATCTCCAGGTGATTTCTATGAACCTTAACATAATAAGTATTGATCTAAATTATATTACATTCCTGAAGGTAGCTGAACTTGAATTTTAGTTTTAGAATAATATGCTTTTTTTTTTCAAAATGTCTCCTTAGTAGTATTAGCTTGACCATGACCAATTCACTAAATACAGCTCAGTTTCTACATACATAAGCCAAGGAAGACTGCTGCAGCTTCAGGATTATCCTGAGCCAGTGATTTTCAACTGGTGTGCCATAATGTGATCTTAGCCGTGCTGCAAAAATTTTTAAAGATCATTAACTAAGGTATTTTTGAAAGAAGCTCAAATTACAGTAAGAATATTCTTTTTTTACTCTTTTTTTTTTTTTTTTGGATCAACATAATTTAAGTATGCCATGAAAGTTTAAATATAGGTTCAAGTATATCCATGAGAAAAAAAAAAAAAAAGGTTAAAAAATAATGTTCTATGCCTTCCTAAGTTTGAACTTGACTCCTCTTCTCAAAACTCTTAAGGAGGGGCCATTTTCCTATTCCCCTCAATTCTCATAAAAATAGAAGAGAGTTTTGTCATTTTTCTCCCCTACTCATTATGATTTCCAGAACATTGTTCTGTAAAATTATTCAAAAATTTATCTTGTGGAAATGTTTCTCCATCTGTGAATTCCCATTCTCCCCAGCCTCATTCCTGCTGTTTTCTATCCTTTTGGGCATTATCACTTTCTCCTGAATGGCAGCACCTTATTTAATTTCCTTATTGCTCTCGGGGCCTGGTACCTTTCTTATTTATGAAAATTTTAATGCCTCAGGTTCAAAGTCATTATGAGTTCTGTAGACCTTTCTTTCTTCCTGCACTGTTGCTACCTTTAAGCAAAGCCATCATCACTACTACATGTGCCTCTCCAAACTGGTCAATTTCAAAGAATCTTGAATTTCCTTTCAAATTTTCTTTTCATGAACTACATACAATTTTTTTTTTTTTTTTCCAATTTCTTACTTTTATTCTCTTTATTTGAACCTGGTCTTCGTTTGCTGTATTACCACAGTGAGTGGTTGTCACAATATCTGTACTAGCAATTTTAAAGCTTCTTTTTCTTTTAATATTCTTGGTACTTATTCATTAACCCTGGTCTGCCTTAACCATCTGCTTTATCTGCTTTTGTTTTCAAGTGAAGCTTTGCTTCAGAAAATTATGAAACCAAAATGATGAAGTCAAAACTTTTGTCTTTGTATCTCAGCTGGATGGTCCCTTCTGCTCTGCTGTCATTTTTTCATATTTTGTATGTTTCTTTTATCCCATTGGTGCCATTTTAGTTTCTCGGGAGAGGTGGGAAGTAATCTTTCCATATGGTGTGATAAGGCTTTATGCTTTGGGTTAAATTTGCTGGTAGACTTCTAAATCATTGTGCTTTTATTTCATTACAAATTTTTCTAGTATAGTTACAATAAACTTTAATACCTGGCACATTACTGTGTTGCAGATTTTATTGTGGTCTTTAGATGCAGATTAGGTTTTATCTTCTCATAAATATAAAGGACATTAACAAAGATTTTGTTGTCTTACTTGGGCTTATTCCTTGTTAAGATTTGTTGCTTTAAAAATTATTACATATAAATAAGAGAAGGGGTTAAGACTTTCTCCCCTGGTGTAATTAACAGATAAGTTAATACAATTCAGTTATAATTAGTTCAATTATTTTGATTAATAATTATTTAGCAAGACTAACTGAATATGCAAAATAAAAGAACTATTCTTCGCTTTATAGGCAAAATAGTTCTGGAAGTTTAACACGAATGGAACAGTCAAATAGTAACTGTTTTATTAGATTGCTCACTGGCACTGGCTCCAGCATTGAGCCAATATCATGGCAGGGCTGTACTAAGTACAGGGTATTTCACCTGACTTGAAAAACATGTGTATATAATTGTGATGGATTTGCTACTTAGTTCAATGTAAGAATTTCATGTTGTATATTGAAGCAGTACTCTGAACCCCATAAGTGCATCAATGTACAAAGTTATGATTGATTTAATAATAATAATAATAATGATAAAGAAAACTTGTGTTATTTATTGAGAAGAAAATGAGTACTGTTCTCACTGAACCAAATTTACCCGCATATGGTAGTAAGCCAAATGGCAAGCATTGGCAGAGAGAAAGATTTATTGAAGGGCAGTTGAGCAAGGAGATGGGAGACAAGCTCAAATATGTGTCTCCTACCAGCCTAGAAGCAGTATGTTTATGTTTGGGGGCAAAGGTTTTAGGACCAACAAGTGATTGGTGAAGGGAAAGGGGAGGTTTGGATAGCTCCTTGGCAGTAGCCTCTTCATGCCTCTTTATGAAACTGTGGGAATTTGGGGAGCTGGTATGAAACAAGCAGTAGAAATTCAGGCTGTAACATCAAGAGGTCACCCACAGGATGAGCAAGTCTAAGTTGTGTAAGCTTCTAACCAGTTTCCAACACTTTTCTTGATTTGCAAGCACAGGGGATTTCAACAGACTTTCTTATCTGCAATCCTGTAAGACAACTTCAAGAATTCCTTTTAGGAACCAAGTTCTTTTTTTCTTTTTTCTTTTTTAATTATTAAATCATAGCTGTGTACATTAATGCAATCACGGGGCACCATACACTGGTTTTATAGACCATTTGACACATTTTCATCACATTGGTTAACATATCCTTCCTGGCATTTTCCCAGTCACCGTGGCATGACATTTACATTTCACATTTGCTGAGTTTCACCCTTGCCCTTGTGAGATGCCCCGTAGGTGTGATTCTATTTTTCTTCTAACTCCTTTTCTCTTTATGAGTAATCTTCTGCTTAATTCATCCGGTGGGTTTTTCATTTTTGTAAAATACATTTGGTACTTCTGTAAATGTACCTCATCATTTCTTTTTATCTTCTCCTTCATTCCTACTTCAGATTCATCTGTTACTGATTTATATGTTTAAATAAATTATATAAGATAATTTCAACATCTAATAATTTCAATATCTAAAGTTTATAAAGTTATAATCCTGCTGTTTTGCTATTTCTACTGACTGTCACTCAAAGAATCTTCCTTTCAATGTGGGTTTTATTACCTTGGATCATGAGTTTAAGTTCACAGGTGCTTTATGTGTGGGAATCATGCAAGATATGAGTTAGGATTACATCTCCCCAGGAAGAATTTATTTTTGCATCTTCTGAAAGTGATAGAAATCTAGAGTAAACGTTACCCTAACTTCACTGTGAAAAGTTTCCACAACTATACAAGATGTTGATTTCAATTCCTTAATTGCATGAGGGCAGACTTCTTCATAAACCTTTTTACATTTGACAATTTTTATCTCACAGAGCCTAGCCCAACACAAATTTGTTTACTTTTAGGTTCCCCTTTGCATTCATGGCTAAATACATACCTTTTAATTCACTGTTTCTATGAGGATATAGGTTACCCTTTAGAAATTAAACTGGCAGTCTCAGCCCCAAATCACCATCATATACAAACAAGGCTTTTTTTCATGTCACTTATGAGTCCATGGTAAAATTCAAGGTGATAGGTTACTAAGATGGAAAAATACAACTTGGGCAGCTATAACTTTACTGTTACATTACCATGTTAGTTTCTGGATCACTCTTTCTGGAAGTGGTGAGGGGACTGGCTATGCTCTTAAAATTTACTATGAAAGGAGCTATGCATCTAAAAGGAATATTTGCTATATGTTTTTGAGTGTTTCAAGGCATTTTATCATAATGATGTCCAGGAAATCTAGTCTGCCATATTATACAAACTAACTAGGACCCATAAAACAAATTTCTATGTCTTTGGTGTAGATTTGGGTAAAGAGATGGATAGAGAGCTATTTCTTCTTTTTTGGAGGGGGTACACAAGAAATGAATCTCTGGCACAATGTATTATAGTACCATGATAAGGCAGATAACAAAATCTGAAATGACAAGTCAACCATTATGCATACTTCTGAGGCAAAACCAAACTAGATTTTTTTTCTCTGATGCATTTTGTTTAGAAATTGGCTGAAATGAATGAATATAAATGGATATTAGTTCTGAAAAGAAGTTACTGAGAAACTTTCAAATTCATCTTGGATTCACCAGTGATTTTTGAATTACATAAGCATACCATCAATGCCCATCACAGATTCATAAAATGTACAGTCTTACTGCATAATCTCATTCTATCTCCCAGGTACACACAGACACATGTACATATATCCTAGCATTAAGTTATGGTATATATGGAAAATGAATCCTATCATCATGAAAGATATTTACCTTTATGGTTTTTTATTTGTAAAAATACCTTATTTCTTTTTCAATCCTATAAAAAAAATCTATTAAATCAAGACTGAAAGAAAGAAACTTGGTGTCAAAAATGCTAAACTGGAGATAGAGGAAGCATAGAGGCGTCAAAAATGGAAGAACTTTATTTTTCATCTGACCCAATTCAGACTCCAAATTTATCCTGTTTCAGGATATATACAGCCTGGGCCAAGGAAGGTAAAGGAGTATGATCACATGTTATTTGGGTCCAAGGGCATGGAATCTATTTACTAAACCTAAGGGCACAAAACCCAGGGTTGATTTCTAATTTGTGATGGCATTGACCCATTAATGTCCAAGACAAACATGTAGACGTCAGAATGCTTTCCATAAAGCCATACTGGTATGTTCAGGATGAACTCTATATCCCTGAAGGAAATGATTTCCTGTTATGTAAATATCATTACTGTCTAATATGTGATTAACATATAAACAATTAGATTTATAGTTACACCTCCTAGTTAGAAGAGCAAACGTGTTAACTACTGCCTAAAAATTATTCAAAATTTCCCATCAAAATAATGTGAAGAAAATATATTTTTGTAACTTTAAAAAGTAAAGCCCAATGTACACCTACTAAAATCTAGAAAACTCTATAATGGGTAAATTAAGTCCAGATCTCACTTTTGAATTACTATGGCTAGAACCAACAAAATACCACAATGCAAAGCAAACTATTTGATAAATGCTTACCAAGACACCCAAGGGCTGTGGGTTCTTTGATTCTAGCAGTCAGAGATACATAATGAGAAGAACTGGTTACCATTAACATGACCAAAATAATGTCTTGCTAGCATTTGTATAAACAACTTGTCAGACGTAGAAAATGAGATAACGGCCATTCAACCCTTCTATTAGCTAGACAGAACACAAGGCATCAGCCTTATTATCTAAATGGGGGAAGCAGAGAAGGTGAGTGAATTATGAAGCTGAGAGGCAGAGATAGTACAGTCACTCCAGAATTGTGGAGAGGAAGCAATTTATAAAGCACAACAAAGGTCTTTAAAAGTGTACCATTCAAAATCTCTAAACTGGGATGGTGGTGCACCTTATCCCAGGAAAGGAAATCACTAATGACATACTGGAAAAAATGAAGTTCTCCCAGCCTCTACCCTAAAGTGTCCTTCTCTCCCTTAGAAAAAGTACATTTATTATCATGGTGGGTATGGAGCAGATGAGGTGCTAAATGGCCTTTCTGGTGGCTGTAGTTAGCAATAGCTAATAGGTTTATTTTCCTATTTTCTGCACATGGGGCAAATTATTTTTTCTCTTGCCATTGAGTGCTTCTCCTTAAGACTTTTGTCACATTTTTTTTTTTGAGACTGTGTCTCACTTTGCTGCCCTTGGTAGAGTGCTACGGCATCATAGCTCCTAGAAATCTCAAACTCTTGGGCTCAAGTGATTCTCTTGCCTCAGCCCTCCCAGTAGCTGAGACTACAGGCTCCTGCCACAATGCCCAGCTATTTTTGTTGTTGTTGTTGTTGTTGTTGTTGTTGTTTAGCAGGCTCAGGCTGGGCTCAAACCAACCAGCCCCGGAGCATGGGGCCAGCGCTCTAACCACTGAACTACAAAAAAGCACCCAACCAAGACTTTCATCACTTCTTATAAAAAGGACCACACCTATGGTACATTTTACAAGGGTATATGTTAAATTTATTAAGTGTAGAATATAAATGTCTTAGCACAATAACTAAGAAAATGCAGTGAAGGCTATGTTAACCAGTTTGATGAAAATATTTCAAATGGCATATAAAACCAGCACATTGTACTCCATGATTGCATTAATGTACACAACTATGATTTAGTAAAATAAAAAAAAAAAGAAGTCAACAAACCAAAAGAAAATTACTGAAATACCTTAGTTATCATGAAAAAGATTACTTGCCCTGACCGAATTAATGATCTTTACCTTTAGGTACATATGGCAGAAACCTCGGCTAAAAGATTTCAAAGTTCACTTACTTACCTTCAAAATTATTTTGAGCTTACATTAGGAGACAGACTTAACCATGCCAATGTCCAGGAAGTCAGTGGTATCTATTTTCCAAAATGGGTAGTCACGTGGTAGGCACATAATAAACGTTCATAAGAACTTGCCAAATTCATTCATTCATTTATCCAGCAAATACTTACTGGGCATCTAATTTTCAGCCAGGCACTGTGCTGGGAGCTAGAAATTAAGTAGTGAATATTAGGCAGATAAGGTCACTACTCTGACTTCCAGTGGGGAAGATCAGACAATGAACAAGTAAACACATTAGAGAATCTCAGTTAACATGTTCTAAGTAAAAGAAAAAATAATGAGATTGTGAGTTCTAAGAAGGATAAGGTGGGGGAGCTATTTTATAGAAATAGGTCAGGGACGAATAAGAAGATGAGATAATAATTGTACTGCGACTAGGAGTAACCTTGAAAAAAACATTACTGATGGTAAGGGTAGCCAAATCATGCTACCAGTACCAGCCCTAGGATCAGAATATGGATGGCAGCAAAACAGATAGCATTTCACAGGGTGGATAGAGACAAGGGATCCAGCAACTCACACAAATTTGAAAAGTTAATTCAGATCTTTGGTGAAATAGGCAAAAATCAGACACAGGCTCAGGATCCAGAAGGCCAACTCAATGTACAAATGACTCTGAGGCATCAATGTTTGACTTTTGCCAGCTTTTCTTCTTTTTCGTGAGACTGCAGGTCAGCAAGTGGACAGCCACTGAAGATAGGACGATGTAGTCGAAGCCCCCACATTGCTCGGATTTTACTATAGTAGGTCAGAGACACCAGAGTTCTCAGGATGCTTTTAAAAACTTTTCCACATTCACTCCTGTGTCTTTCATCCAAAAAGTCATGTTTTTGTTTTTGTTGTTTTTTTCTTCTGTGACTGTAACACCCTTTCAAGCATTTTTTCAAATGCAAAGCAATGAAAACATGAATTGGTATGATTTTAATTAACGTCTCCTTTACAAAAACAAAGAGAAACATGTAGCTTGTCAAGGGAGAGCCAACTCAGAAACGTTCAAAATCCAGGAGCTCCAGATGCTGAGCTTTCAGATTTTTTTCTTTCTCCCAGTCTACTATTTGGTGTTGCTATGGGAATGGAACACAAAGTGCAACTAAAAGCTCCATTCCTTAAAATCAATATAAATTCCAGGTGTGAATATAGCAGTATGCAGCCTGTAATTTTTCTTCCAAAACTGTAATTAGATACATGGAGGGAGGACTGGCTAGGCAAAATAAGAAGAGGAAGAATAAACTGGTGGAAGGGGATGAGCCATTAGGAGAATGGAGGGGGAGATAAGGATATTTTAACATTAAAGTTTTGACTTATATACTGCAGTTAGCCAGCACTTAAATCTGTGAGTGAATGGGTCCTTTTTCTCTGTTCTTCTTCCCCATACTCTTCTGGGCGCTGCATTTTAAAAATGACACAGAAAAAGTGAAAGACCCACATATACCCTTTTAAGGTTGCAGGATACCACATTTGATAGTAGGGGAGAGCATAATGTTTAGTCAGAGGATTTAGGTTCAAGTTTTGATTCTTTCACTTCCTAAATGTGGAAACTTGGGTAAACAGTTAATCTCCCTAAGGCTATTATAAATCTTAAAACAAGGATGATCATTTAATTGATGGTTATTCTAAACAATACCTTAGATACTTTTCTTTTACTTTCTTCCTCCAAATAGACTACCCACGCCTTGTTTCCTAAGGTTAACCTTACAAGCTGATTTCTGGGAAGGTGTAAATCACTGTTCTTGTAAGATAACACTTATTTATAATGAGGTCATAAAGCATTGAACCCTTCCACTAACTTAATACCTACTAATTTATTTATTTTATTTATTTATTTTTTGTAGAGACAGAGTCTCACTTTATCATCCTCAGTAGAGTGCCGTGGCATCACACAGCTCACAGCAACCTCCAACTCCTGGGCTTAGGCGATTCTCTTGCCTTAGCTTCCTGAGTACCTGGGACTACAGGTGCCTGCCACAACGCCCAACTATTTTTTTTTTTTTTTTTTTTTTTTGTAGCAGTTTGGCTGGGGCCAGATTTG
Source organism: Loris lydekkerianus (assembly GCA_963574355.1). Taxonomy (NCBI): domain Eukaryota; kingdom Metazoa; phylum Chordata; class Mammalia; order Primates; family Lorisidae; genus Loris; species Loris lydekkerianus. Next base: position 17,091 of record CAUYPK010014056.1, read on the forward strand.
AACCCGCCACCCATAATATATGGGGCTGGCACCCTACCCACTGAGCCAAAGGTGCCGCCCTATACCCACTATTTATTAAGTGATGCAGGTACTATGTAGGATAAAAAGTAAATATTTTGCCCATAAGAACTATATGGTCACAGAGAATTAAAAAGAGATTAAGGAAATTTAAGATACAGGATAACTAAATGTAAAATATTATGGTACAGAGCTTAAATACAGAGCAGGCTCAGATACAAAGTTTTTCTCTGACCTATCCTGGCCACTTTTCTCCCAGTCCCACTCTACCCTGAGTCTAGTCATAGAAACTAGAAATACTTTTCCTTCATGGTCAAAGAAAGCAGAACCCCTTATCCCGAAACCCAGCCATAAAACCTAACTATGTCACTCTAACTTACTCGCTACCTTTCTGTGTAAAATCTGGTCATAAAGAAATTATTGGATATACTTTGTTCAACAGTAAGTCATATGATTCCCTTTCTAGAGCCCACCAGGTCCTCTACCTAGAAGAAAGGAATACATGCCTAGAGAGGCCCAGAGGACTCTAGGCCCAGGAGTCTAAGCTGGGTTTCTCCACTTACTTTGTTAGCATTAGTTCATACCCTTTTATCTAATCATACTTCTACACAGTTGTCTATACTTTCTTAAACTCCATCCTAAGAATGGACAATTTCCCCTATATCGCTGGGGATTCTAAAGGCTCCCATAAATTTGTATGCCTTTTCTCCAATTAATTTGCCTTTTATTAATTCATTTTTCAGCAAACCCTGAGGGCCCCAAAGGTAACTTGCCCCTGGTCCCTACAATACCATATGAGTTTTCAATGACAAAATTATGCCTTTCAGATGAAACATTTAAAGAAAGCTTCATAGAGATGCAAGTGCATGAGTGAGTTACGAGAATGGGTTAGGGGATAGACAGAAATCAGAGAAAGGCATTCTGGTCAATGAGAGCAATAGAAGCAAAGGAAAGGTAGAACGTGGGATTTCTCAACAGTTTAGCAAGTGAAAGTAAATAAAGTTTTATGGCCTAAGAGTAGAGTTCTTTGATGGAAATGGTCACCAGCTACATACACACAGGTGGTCAGCTCTGTTTCTGAGATATGATCCCCAGTTGGTACCCTGAAATGCAAGAGAGAACCTTCATAATTAGGCATTAAATCAACCAAGGTCAAATAATATTGGCAAAGGATCTCATCTTCCTGAAGCCCTTGAAAAAAAAAAAAAAGTCTATTTCAAAAATAATGTGTTTCAACTTTCATTTCTTTCAGTGCAAATCAGTAACTGTAAATGACTATAGGAGGGAAAATCTACAAACTGGAGCATGTTTGGGTTCCTCCATTTCAGAGCAAGATTGATTTCAGAAACTATAGGTCCACTATAAGTCCCTCAGCACCAAGAGTATGGGCTAATAAAAGGCCTACACACTAACTCAGTTTGTATTATATGTAAGAAACAGGTTAGAAATAAGAAAACACATGACAGCCTATTTCCAGATGGGGCAATGTAAGTTGTAAATAACAAAGACTAAAACGAATGGGCTTTAATAGTCGGATGTACTGGGGAGCGCTTATGGCCCAGTAAGTAGGGTGCTGGCCCAACATACAGAGGGTGGCGGGTTCAAACCCAGTCCCACCCAAACTGCAAGAACAAAAAAATATATAACTAGGCATTGTGGCAGGCACTTGTAGTCCCACCTACTCAGGAGGCTGAGGCAAGAGAACTGTCTAAGCCCAAGAGCGGGAGGTTGCTGTGAGCTGTGACGCCACAGCACTCTACCAAGGGTGACAAAGTAAGACTGTCTCAACAACAAAAAAACAGTCTGCAAGGGAGGGGATGGGGGCGGATGGAGGATGGAGGATAATTGGTGGGACTACACCTACAGCACATCTTAGAAGGGTACAGGTGAAACTTACTAAATGCAGAATATAAATGTCTGAACACAATAACTAAGAAAATGCCAGGAAGGCTATATTAACCAGTGTGATAAAAAATATTTCAAATTGTATATAAAACCAGCACATTCTACCCCATGATTGCATTAATGTACACAGCTATGATTTAATAATAAAAAAAAATAATCTGATGTACTACCCAATTTTTTTTTTGTTTGTTTTTGCAGTTTTTGGCTGGGGCTGGGTTTGAACCTGCAAAGCTCTGGTATATGGGGCTGGTGCCCTATTCCTTTGAGCCAAAGGCACTGCCCTGTACTACTCTTCTTAAAGCTTTTGCCCTAGCATCAGAGAAATTTGAGTGTTCATATTTTCTTTTAAATTTGTGCTTCAATATGCCAAGAAAAAAAGACATGATTCTTCATCTGATGAGAAGAATACCATCAAAGCCCTTTTTGTTGACTACCAAGCTAACTTTCCTTAAAACTTCCTAAAGCTACAGACTGTTCTAGTACGCCAAGCATCAGTCACAGAAGACCCTGTGAGAAGACAGAAATCCCAGTACTATTCATGGTGAACACTTTTAGAATATACCACACTAGGGCAGCGCCTATAGCTCCAGGAGTAGGGAGCTGGCCCCATATACCAGAGGTGGCGGGTTCAAACCTGGCCCCAGCCAAAAACTGCAAAAAATAAATAAATAAATAAATAAATAAATCCTAGTCTGTAACGCCCCAATACCACTCTGTAATAATAAAAATAGTTCCAATAAATGGTTTTAAAAAATAAATAAAATGCCAAAGATTTCATTAAAAAAAAAAAAAAGAATATATACTCTAGCAATAGGGGATCAATAACAACTCTGTTGGTGTCATTATCTCAAGGTGAAACAGGCCTTTAACCTGTCACAATTATTAGCTTGGCATTTATTTCCCGGTTGCTAAGCCTGTGGTAGGTTTCTTCTCTCTGATGCCCAGAGCACGGACATGTTAACCATCATATCAGACCATATCCTAAGGGATAAAAGAGCAATGTTATAAACAATAAAAATAAATCATCTTGGTAGTGCCTCAAGATCTCTCTAAGGAGGTGCCCAAGACGAGTACTGTACCTAGCACTCCAGAGTGTCAGGAAGCTACTAGCAGGGTCCCCTTATCTGGTGGTAGCAATGAATCCTTCTACTACACCACTCTATGTGTGCTGCTTCTGTGGCCAACTTTACAAGAAAACTCAGAAAAATAACCTTAAAAATAACGCAAATGTAAAAAACACAGAAATAATTACACCTAGGCCACAAGGAATTTAACACTCCACCTCCAATCCCAACTACCAGAGGTATAGAGCACCCTTGACCTATGTAACACCATTGAACATTTGAAAAGCATCATGCAAACAAGACCAGATATTTACTTAATCAACAAAGACCACACTCAACCAGACAAGGGAGTAACCAGACACATCCTTTACTATAAACCCTCACTAGAGGACTCAAGGACTATTAAGAGTAGGATTTGACTAGTTGAACACAGCCATCTCACAAGGCACAATGTTGCTATTACTCATGGTCAGCACCCAGCAACTGCTGCAAAAGGCTCTGTTCAACTCTAGGACTCTTCCTTGCAAGATGCTGACAATAGTCCAGATCAGCCCAGGACACACTCCTTGTCCACATTCCTTTCCTCAGACTGGTTCATTAACCCTCTTTTTCTTGATGTTAAATTTTATTCTTTTTGATGTAACAACTTTATAACATTTGTGAATTGATTATACTACAATGTATGGTTTGTATTATTGACTGACTTAAGGATTGGCTTCAGACTACTGCACATGACGCTCTGATTTACCCAATGAATAGGCACTACTAAGGAGAACTATCTCCTTGGTGAGTCCATGCAGTCTGCGGCCTTTATGAATGAATAAGCATCAATAAAAGGCTGATCATGTAGACACAAATATGTATGGACATGGTTATATATGACCTTGCACCACTCACCACAGAGGGCAATCTCAGTTTTCAGCTGGTACAATTTGGTGAGCAGGCTCAATGACATTCTCTAGAGCAGTGGTTCTCAACCTTCCTAATGCCGTGGCCCTTTAATACAGTTCCTGTGGGTCGCAACCCATAGGTTGAGAACTGCTGTTCTAAAGAATTTTGTGCCTAGACCAAATCACACTATTCCCTTTTTATTTTCTTCCCTAGTACTATCCATCCACCATGTAATGTAGTAAAATTATACCAAAACCCAGGACCATATACATAATTGGTGAAGCCTAATATAAAAGGAAAAGCCAGGATCTCTCTCACAAGTTACGGTACTAAGAATTTGAAGAAAGCACCAGCAGAGTATAACAACGGTAAAAGTTAAACACACCTATGATCCTAGCCCTGCCAAATATATTCTTAAAGAAACACTAACATTTAGATGATAACTAAGGCAAAATATTTTCAAAATATATTTTAGCTATATGAATGGAAGCCAAAATGAAATAATTGCAATAATAAAAATAGTAGACAGTTCTCAAATTGGAAAATTCTGATAGAACAAATTCCCAATAAAAGCAAGTGAGATATTTCCTTGGGTCTTGAAACCCCTCAAATTCCCTTAAAACAGTGGTTCTCAACCTTCCTAATGCCGCGGACCTTTAATACAGTTCAAGTGGGTCGCGACCCACAGGTTGAGAACTGCTTCCTTAAAAATCATCATATTCAGATAGGTAAATGGGTTCATAACATCAGTATCTGCTTTCTTCCCTCCAATCCTAGCTCAACTGTCTATTGGCCTCCAGGTGCCATCCTGCCTCCATAGTTCTACAACACCAGTCTCCCTGCCCTGGTGCCATCCAAAGACAAAGAGCAATTCTCCAATAAACTTCAAGTTTTCCAAGGCTTATTCCTTCTTTATGCACAGGGACTTTGCAGTTTAAAGAATTCCTGGCCTGAGGCCTTTCCTTATAACACTACAAAACTGCAGGGCATCAGTGACTGACACCACCCTCCCCCAGACTCTACCTTTCCAGACTTAGACTGTTAGCTTCACCCACTTCATTGAAGGGAAACCCCTCTGGGTACACCCAGGGAGAGAGTCCACTTTTCGCACCTGTCATATTTTAAGTCAGCAGCAGCAGCAAATACACAAGCCAGAAGAGGAAATTATTTCCCTCTAGGGCTTCAGGGATTTTTTAGCACCTTCTGGCTAAGCCAACTCCTCTCAGATCCCTTAGTTTTCTGAATTATGCAACAGCCTAAAGAGACCCTTGGAAAGGATACCTGAAGCAATAAAAAAAAAAAAAAAAAATCACAGTTCTTAAAAATCATCTAACGCAAGGGTTTACAATTTTTTATAGAAGAGTGAAGCTCTTTGGTCATAAGACAGTAAATGTGAAGATGAAAATCCAAAAGCAGAGAAAAGCAGAGCTACTCTTAGTAAGAACACAGGGCAGGGTGTGTGTGTGTGAGTGACAAATCCTTGGCCCCCAGAATTCCTCCTACTAATGGAGCTTCTGTAGAATACATATGGCTATGAAGAAAGCCACAGAATTATAGCTGAACTCCTTGACTTTATAGATAGTGAAACTGAGGCCAAAAAAGGTAAAGTGAGTTGTCCAATATTAGTATCAGTCAATAGTACTCATGGGACCCTTAAAACCCAGATCTCCATCTCCATTTCAGTATATTCCAGAGATGTCTTTCAACTGCCAAGTCAACTAGAGTTGACAAGGAAGGAAAAGGACACTTCTCTCCTCTACTATGCCCCTTACTTGAGCCACAACAGGACAGAACTTCAGGCCTTTTTAAGATTGTTGCAATCATTCAAATGCATCCTGAAATGCAGTTTATCATGTTTTCTCTAATATCCAAAAAGAATATTTATGGAATAAGGAAAAAGAGACTGATACACAACTCTTTCTTATATACTTCACCCCAGAAAGCAACTTTGAATCATTTTGGGTAATTTTCAGAACAAACACTGTGGGATTTCACAGCCCCCTCCCTTTTTTCAAATTATTTATACACTCTCTGGTCCTTTTCAACCAATGAGGAAAACTCACTCCTACTGACAGTGTGCAATTTGGCAAAGAAGACTCAAAATGAATGAACTATACAAGGGTTTGAAACCAAGTCTCATGAAGGAGCATGAAGACATTGTGATGTATCTGAGAATGACATAGAAGTTTTGGAGAATATACTAAAAGAATTCCAAAGTGATGGGTGTTAACCTTTATAGAAAGTTAAACAGAAAACAGCGTACTGAGAATGAAGACTTTAGCACTAAACTAAAATGACTTCTCATTATTTGGGGAGAGGAACATAAAGAGCAGCAAAGACCTTAGATTAGAAAGGAAATAATCTACATATAAAGCATGAGAATCAGGAACAGCCTGTTATTCCCCTATATTCCCAGGAGAAAGTAATCTAGTGACTTTCAGGCATATTTCAGCTATTCTGAGAATCACAAAAATAGAGACTAGACCATTGACCACGTCTACCTGCTCCAAGGCTAAATTATGTCCCCTCTTATATTTCCATATCCTTCTCTTTCCTAACGTTCATCAAACCTGTAATATCTGTCTTACCTGTCACACAAGAAGCTCCATGGGGACAATAGCTATGTCTATCTCATGTATCAGTCAATTTTTAGGATATACCACCTAGCAGAGCTTTGAGAAACATATGCAGAAATGGAGTGTGAAGGGAGGGGAGAGGGGAAGTTTGACAGAGGGAGGGTAAAAGGCGGGACCACACCTATGGAGCATATTGCAAGGTTACAAGTCAAATCTGACAAGTGTAGAACATAAATGTCTTAACACAATAATCAAGTAAATGAGGTGAAAGCTATGTTGATTGGTTTGATGTAACCATGTCAGAGTGTATAAAAAAAAAAAATCAACACATTGTACCCCACATATGCATAAATGTATTT
>CAUYPK010014059.1:0-52992 GCA_963574355.1 Loris lydekkerianus
AAAGAAAGATGGAGACTTTACCTCTTTCATGTTTACATGGATGGAGCTGGAACATATTCTTCTTAGCAAAGTATCTCAGGAATGGAAGAAAAAGTATCCAATGTACTCAGCCCTACTATGAAGCTAAATTTTAGCTTTCAAATGAAGGCTATAACCCAACTATAGCACAAGACTATGGGGAAAGGGCCAAGGAAGGGGAAGGGAGGAGGGAGGTTTTGGTGGAGGGAGGGTAATGGGTGGAGCCACATCTATGGTGCATGTTAGAATGGGTACAGGCGATTGCACTAATGTACACAGCTATGATTTAACAATTAAAAACAAAATTGAAAAAAAAATTAAAAAAAGATTAAAAAAATTCAATTCAGAAAAAAACCATAAATACATTATTTTTCCAAGTTATTAATTAAATGTCCTTTGAAAGCAAAAAAAAAAAAAAAAAAAAAAAAATAAAGATGGCATGTAGGGATGGCCAACCTTTTTTCTTTCTTGCTACCCACCAGAGGAATAAGAATTGTCTTGGGCCACACATTAAATATACAAATGCTCACGGAAGCTGATGAGCAAAAAAATAGTTCGTGTGTACTTTTCATGATACATGACACCACAGATGTGCAAAACGGTCCTCAAATAACCTACAGCGTGGACTCCCCTGTCAGATAAGGTTAATGATGTCTATTTTCTCTGCTGGAATCCTGTTGCTCAGCTTGTAGATTTGTCTGAGGAGATTGCCCAGCTGGGAAATTTGGGAAAGACTTCCTCCAAGTAAGTTCTGTTTGATTCTCTGTCATGGTTGCTTGGCTGATAAACAACAGCTTCTTACTGAGCTGCTGCTGCTGCGATGGTCCCATCTTCAGTTGGATATGAACCAACCTCTTTAGGTTAAGAAGGTCCTGGAGGGTATGACACTGAAGTCCCCTCCCATAACACGGATCTGGCACTACTTCTGCCTCAACTCTGCTTTTGTTTCCTTGGGTTTTATGTCCTCACATTTGCTAAATCATGAAAGCTGTATGTTTCTATAAATCACCATGCTCTTTGTTTTTCACCTATCACTGCATTGGAATGATTTCGTATCTATTGCATCAGGCTCTGGTGTTTCATTGAGTTAGAAGGTTTTTATCTTTTTCTTCCCTTTCCAGCAGTGATGGTGAATGTTAAAGAATATCAATAAACTTGATTAAAACTACTAAATTGTGGTCTCCTTATTAAACCTACACCGAAGAAATATTTTTGTTATAGGGAGGGTAAAACCACTGTCACAGTTTTGTAACTATGCCTCAAACACTGACATTTAAACTATTATTATACTCATTTGTCAACCTTACTGCTTTCTTTAAAACCAAAATATTAATAACAAAAACATGGGTTACTTTTTCTTCTATCTATAAATAAAGATACAGGGGAGTATTGCCATTATTGATGTATTGTTACACTTGTGAAAGAAGCCATAGCATGAAAGTTAGCCCGTGTGATGTGTATTTCCCTTGGTCTTCTGTAGACCACCATCTGTATTTTAAAATACTTTGGAGTTATTCATGATGAGTGAATAGACTGAGGATTGTGCATTCTTATCTTGTAGGTAACAAACATTAGGTATTAAAGATCAAAATGTCTTAATACCTTAATATAAAGGGCATACAAATAAGTCAATGATGGTTGAGTTTTTTATAAAGTATTCTTAGGAGAAGTCGTCTTTTCTTCCTGTTTCTCTTTTACTCCAAATTAAAGGTGTAATCACAAGTGGAGTTTAACACCTCAGTGTCAGTGCTGAAGTTGTGTCCAATACCCTTGTAATGATGTAGCACTTCAAACCAGGAAACTCCCATTTCTAGCCAAAAATGTCTTAGTCATGACATTGGCACAAGTTTTGGAGAGTTCCAAAACCTGCTTGTTATAAAATCTAAGATCAGCGTTTATTTGCCAAATTTCCCCTGAGGGCAATTTGTTTTGAACATTAATGAATCAGAATTGCTAAAGCAACTCTATAATTAACTTGTAGAGGTAAAAATAATTGATTCAGTCTTCAAGTAGGATTATATCATACATAGCAGTTTTGTTCAGATCAACTTGGAACGTGGAATTTGGAAGAGGAGGAGCAAAGGAGATTAAGAATAGAACCCAAGGTGTAAAAGTGGTGTGAAGGGGCTGGTCAGTCAGTTTATCTTAGGCCCATGACTGTCTGTCTCTCCCATTCTAAAAATATTCACTGAGCTACTGTGTGCCAGGCACTGATCCAAGCTTTGGAGATACAGCTGTAGAGAAGGCACAGAAAGTTTCTCCCTTACGGGGTTGACATTCCATGGAGTATGGGGCGAGCAGAGTCAATATATTGATGATATCCTGTCAGTTGCCAGTAGTTATGGTGAAGGAAATATAAACAAATCAGCAAGAAGAAAACCCAGGAAAAAGTGAGCAAAAGACATGAATGAAAGTTTTTCAAAAGACAGAAAAATGGCAAATAAACATATGAAAAACCCTTCAACATTACTAATCATGAGGGGAAGCCAAATTAAAACTTCAATGAGTTAGCACCTTACCCCTGTCAGAATAGCCATTATTAAAAGGTTAAACAGTAGATGCTGGTGTGTATGCAGAGACGTAGGAACACTTATACATTATCGGTGTAACTGCAAATTAGTACAACCTCCATGGAGAACGGTATGGAGATTCCTCAAAGAAATACAGACCTATCATTAGATTCAGCAGTCCCTCGACTGTGTATCTACCCAAAAGGAAAGACATTTTATGGAAAAGACACCTGCATGCAAATGTTATCATACCACAATTCATAATTGCAAAGATGTGGAATCAACCTAAGAGCCCATCAATTCATGAGTGGATAAGGCAAATGTATGCCTCTGTGTGTGTGTGTGTGTGTGTGTGTGTGTGTGTGTGTGTGTGTGTGTGTGTACACATCATGGGGGACTACTCAGCCATAAAATAAAATGAAATAATGCCTTTCACAGCAACTTGGATGGAACTGGAGATGATTATCATAAGTGAAGTATCTCAGGAATGGAAAAACAAACACCACATGTTCTCATAAGTGGTAGCTAAACAGTGGGTTCATATGGTTACAAAGAGATGTAAACGTCGTTTGAAGCCAAGATGGGGTGAGGCAGGGACTGGGAGAGGGATGAGTGATAAATTCTTACCTATTGGGTATAATGAACACTATTCTGCTGATGGGCACGCTAAAAGCCCTGACTTAAGCAGTGTATGAAGTATCTGTGTAACAAAAACGTTTGTATCCCCTTAACATTTTGAAATAAAATATAATACCCCACCAGTTATCAATAGTTACATTGACAAAATAATGGTAACAGGTAAAGGATGATTGTGTGTATGTTTTATGGGGCGGTACCTGTGGGTCAAAGGAGTAGGGCGCCAGCTCAATATGCTGGAGGTGGCAGGTTCAAGCCCAGCCCTGGCCAAAAAGTGCAAAAAAAAAAAAAAGGCTTGGCATCTTGTGGCTCCAGCCGCTAAGGTGCCAGGCACATAACCTGAGCTGGCGGGTTCAAATCCAGCCCGGGCCCTACAAACAACAATGACGGCTGCAACCAAAAAATAGCTGGGTGTTGTGGCGGGTGCCTATAGTCCCAGCTTCTTGGGAGGCTGAGGCAGGAGAATCGCTTGAGCCCAGGAGTTTGAGGTTGCTATGAGCTGTGATGCCTTGGCACTCTACCCGGGGCAACAGCTTGAGGCTTTGTCTCAAAACAAACAAACAAACAAAAAAACACAAAGAAACATTTTATGGGCTTAGCACCCGTAGCACATTGGTTACAGAATCAGCCACATGCACTGAGGGTGCTGGGTTTGAACCTGGCCAGAGCCAGCTAAACAATGACAACTGCAACAAAAAAATAGGCATTGTGGCTGAGGCAAGAGAATCGCTTAAGCCCAAGTGTTTGAGATTGCTGTGAGCTGTGATGCCATGGCCCTCTACTGAAGGATGACATAGTGAAACTCTGTTTCAAAAAACAAGAAAAACGAGAACAAAAAACATGTGGTGGCCACGTGCAGTGGCTCATGCCTGTAATCCTAGCACTCTGGGAGGCTGAGATGGTGGACTGCCTGACCCAGAACGAGACCTTGTCTCTAAAGATAGCCAGGTGTTGTGGTTGCTTATAGTCCCAGCTACTTGGAAGGCTGGGGCAAGAGAATTGCTTAAACCCAAAGTTTGAGGTTGCTGTAAGCTGTGAAGCCTAAGTACTCTACTGAGGGTGAAAAAGTGAAACTCTGTCTCAAAAAAAAAAAAAAATTATAGAGGCTACTTACGGACATTTTATTTCTGAGTTGACATTTGATCAGGCACCTGAATGAAGTGAGGAAAAGGTGAGCCCTAATAAAAATCTGGGGGTGAGTGGGAGTTTTCCAGAGGACCAGGGGGATTAACAAGGATTATACTTTGGTTATAAACAGTGAGGTGAAGAGGCAGTGAGCAAGGCTGCAGAAGGCTCCATGGACTTTGGTGAGGCAATGGCATTTTACTCAAAGCATGTGGGTCACTGGGCATTTTTGAGAACAGTTTAGTTTGGTTGCCTGTGATGATAGATGCACAGATCTGAATATACTAAAAACCATTGAATTGCATGCTTTGAATAGCGTGGTAATAAAACTTAAAAATAATAAAAAAAAAAATCACTGTTGATGTGTGAAAAATAGACTTAAAGAAATCAAGAAGAGAATTCAGTTGAATAATTTCAGTAGTTGTGATGGTTAATTTTGTGTGTTAACTGGGCCATGGGGTGCCCAGATATTTAGCCAGCTATTGTTCTGGATGAGATTAACATTTAAAATAGTAGACTGAGAAGGCAGATTGTCCTTGTTGATGTAGGGGCAGCATCCAAGCAGTTGAAGGGCTGAATAGAACAAAAAGGCCAACCCTTTTGCTAGTACGAGGAGCCTCTTCGCACCTGACTGCTTGAGCTGGGGGATTGGTTAGTTCCTGCTTTGAGACCTGAACTGAAACATCGGCTCTCCTTGTATCTTAAATCAGCTGCCTTTTGGACAGGAACTCACTCCATTCTGTCAGCTTTTTGCTGCCCAGGTTTTCAGATGTAGAAGGGAACTATTAACATCAGCTCTTCACATTTTCAGCTTGCTCACACTGGATGTGAGGACTTCTAAGCTTGTGCAATTCCTTATAATCTCTTTCTACATACATGCTGTTGGCTGATTCCCTGGAGAACCTGATTAAATGTAGAGTCCAGGTGAGAGGGAATGGTGGCAGCTGGGACCACGTTGAGAAGTGGTTAGACTTTCCAAAAGTTTTGATGGAAAAGTGTATAGGAATTGCTAATAGATTGAGAAAGAATTGAGGGATTTGTACCAGTGGTTTATTGAGATATTAAATATGAGGCAGAGGATTGGTGGTGGAAGGGGAGAATCAAGAGAGAACCTGTGGAGGATGAGGAACTTTACAAAAGATTGCAAATTGGCAAAGTCAAAATGAGCAATGTAGATTTTAGATGTTCCCTAGCAAAAGAGTGGAAAGGATTAGAAAAATTAATTTGTGATTATTTGCGAGAAACAAGGTAACCTATTAATCAAAATAATAAATTGCTTAAAGGTAATTATCCAGATGTTGTAGGATATGCCCGTGGTCCTAGATGCTCAGGAGGGAGGATCTCTTGAGTTTAGGGGATCAAGGTCACAATGACCAATGATCCTGCCACCACACTGCAGCCTGGGCAACAAAGGCAAGACTCTGTCTCTACAAAAATAAAATAAAGAAATAAGGTTATCACTAGTCCACCAGAAATATAATGCTCTAAAGCCACAGATGAATGGGCTGGTCCCCATGGAGCGTGCAGGAGATCTGCTAGAGGTGATGAAATGGCCCATGGATCAGTTTCGTTTGGTTTATGTAGCTTTTGTTTAAAAAATTTCAGCTAACATTTGCATACCCTGAGATTTTTGATAAAGGCTTCGTCTCCGACTTCTCTGGATGAATCGGGCTACAGTGGACCTGCCTTCCCGGAGAGCGTCGTCAGGGCATCCTGTAGACAGGGTGGAAGTCTCCGGTGTTTTTCGTCTCTTGTCTTTCTGATATTATGCTCGTTTTGTTCATTTGTATTTTATTCATTTATATTGCTAGTTTCCCCCCTTTAGGCATCTCTCTTAATTCCTGCAAGGTGTCTGTCATCATGTCCTTAGTATAGTCAAGATGCAGAAACACGGACCTGATAATACTGCCTGCAGGTGAAATCTTAAATAATTGAGTAAATACGTTCCATTTTAAGGAGCCATGTGTAGAAATTCATGTAAGCTGTATGTGAGGTTTCTGACTTACGGATTTATACTTGCCCTGTTTACATTTTTAAAAAGATTGAAAGCATGGGAAACATAGTAAGTCTAATTTGTATGGTACAAGGTAAGAGAGAATTTGGTTGCAGATGGGTTTTCAGTTGCTACTCAATTGACCTTGAGATGAGGAGAGTAATTGGAATGGTTCAGATGGACCCAGTATATTACAGGTGTCCTTCTGATAGGAAGCGGGAGTGAATAGAGAGAAAGAACCAGGAAGATAGCAGTAAGAAAGTCTTAGTCTGACATCACGAGTTTTGAGGACGGAGGAACAAACTAAGGAATGCAGGTGGCCTCCAGAGCTGGAAAAGTCAAGGAAACAGATTCTTTCCTAAAATGTAGCAGAAGGATCACACCCCAGGAGACACCTCAAGTTGGGCCAGTGAGGTTGACCTTGGACTTCTGACCTCTAGAAATATAATACAATTATGTGGCTTAATGCCACTAAGTAGTGGCAATTTGTTATAGCAGTGATAGGAAACCAATGTCATGGGTAAGAATACAGATTCAAGAGTCAAACTGCTGGATTTGATTAAGTCATGTAACCTCTTATGCCTCAGTTTTCTCTGTGCAAAATGGGAACAATAATAAGAGTTTACAAAGTTTTTGGTGATAACTTGAATAAGACAACTAATGCAAAGTACCTCAGTCAGCTGCACTGTAAAACTCAGTAAATGTTAAACTGGGAAAAGCAAGCTACTCAGTGCAGGCCGGTTGGGATAATACGAGAACTAAAGCTTATAACATGAGGGTTGCTGAAACAAGGAGCATCTGGAGAGAAGATGGTGAGCTGTGTGTTGCGTGGCGTCTGTGAGGAGCTCTCTGGGGGTGGGTGGGGGTGGGGAAGGATACGGTTTGGTTTGAGTTATTAAGCAGGCAGAATTAGGATCAGGGCTTCACAGTTACAGTGAGGGAGTGTTTAGCCTATCTTGACATAGTAATGACTAAAAGTGAATCAGCTTCATAAAGCAGCATGTCCCTCGGGCTGGGAAAATTTAAGTAAGGGGTGATGATCCAGATACTTCATCTGCAGAAATGATCCTTAAGGACGAGTGGGGGAGGCATGGCTGCGAAGTCCCTGCTCCCAGCGGCTCTGAAGTTCCACCACGTAGTTCTCCTTCGTTAGCCATGCTTTTTGTGTTTCAGAAAATATGCATTTTTTCTTTGATTTGTGACATGTTTTCTTAGACCAATTACTTGTTTTACTTTGGAACACAGAACATGGATAATTTGAGGACAGAATCATCTGTTGCAGTACTCTGTTTAACGGGTAGGTGAGGTTTAGAATGACCTCATTTTTGATGTAAGGTTTAATTTGATGAATATTATGCAAGACTGCCACTTAATTCATGTTGCAGTTTGACAAAGCCTGTTATTGCCTTATGCAGTAAATTGTAGGCCGAGTTGAAGAACCATTTCAACCAGCCTTTACCAGGGTCCTTACCCTTCTTCCCTTGACCTGCGGCTGCCCTCCCTCGCCGTCTCAGCTCTGCCTCGCTTGGTCTGACTCTAGCTCGGGCAAAAAGTCAAATCACATTGCTGGCATTTTTCTTGCATTATCCCTCAGCAACTCCTTTAAGCCCGCCTAGTTGGTCTCTGTCTGTACATTTCCATTTTATGGAACTTTGTTCTCCTTGTCAATTCTTTTGTTATCAGCAAACGGCTGAGCCTCTATTTTTGTAGAGAAATTGGTACCCAAGGAAAATAGCTTAAAAAATGAATGAGGCTAACTGCTTACTTTTCTCACACTTGACTATATAGGCTGGATCTCTAAATGTTTACCTATATATTCTGACCATAACGTGTAGGTGTGGCTCGACAGATTACATTTATTATTTAGTTACACTATAAAGTAGAGAATGGGTTCTCCAAAATAATAGATTAAAAAGAATAGTGCCAGCTGATCAATGGTGACTCCACGGCTTTCTTAATGGCAACTATATAATTAAAATGCAAATTTGGTTATATGTTAGTCACCCTGCTACTTAGGAGTTACTTTAGAATAATTTTGAGCCACCACAATATATCCTCAGAATGGAACTCAAGTACTTTTGGTGATCGTCCAATGGTGAATTCTTTAATCTCCAGGTGACGTGTGTGCACACTAAAGAGAAACACTGTTTTAAGTCATAATTGACAAAAATATTTTCCTTTATTTGCTAATGCTTGTCTACAAAAGCTTGAAACACCTGGGGTGTGGGGTCTTCTTCAAATGCAGACTGTGATTCAGTAAGTTTGGTGTGGGGCTAGATTTGATTTTTTTTTTTTTTTTTGAGACAGGGTTACTGTTGCTGAGGCTAGAGTGGGCAGTGGCCTCTTCATAGCTCACAGCAGCCTCATACTCCTGGGATCAAAGGATTCTCCTGCTTTGGTCTCCCAAGTAGCTGGGGCTATAGGTGTGTGCTGCCATGCTTGTTTAAGTTTTCTATTTTTAGTAGAGAATGGGGTCTTGCTCTTGCTTGGGCTGGTCTCAAACTCCTAGCTCCAGCAATCCACCTGCCTCTGCCTCCCAGGGTGCTAGGATTGCAGGCATGAGGCACCATTTCTGGCATACATTTTTAATTTCCAACAGGCTCCCAGACAACCCCAGTGTGGCTTGTCCCTGGACCACACTATGGGTAGCAGGCCTCTTAGGCATTTCTTCTCTAGCTTGACTGATCATCTGTAGCACCCAAGGGACAACTGCCTGGCTCCTGGTCGGATTCTGATGGTTACCACCTCTTGAGCTGGCATGTACCTGCTGACATTTTTGGCACCATCAATTTCTGGGATAGAGGAAGCAGGGACTTTGGTGCTACATCATAAATAGGAAGGGAACTGAGGTCTGCAAGTCTCTTGGCCTCAGGGATAAGTTGATCTGCACATCATGTTGTCTGGTTCAGAGGAATGCAATATTTAATGCAATTTTTAATTGACCAAAATCTTGTTCAAAGTAGTCAGGGACTTTTTTTTTAAAGAGACAGAGTCTCACTTTGTCGCCCACGGTAGAGTGCTATGGCGTCACAGCTCATAGCAACCTCCAGCTCTTGGGCTTAGGTGATTCTCTTGCCTCAGCCTCCCGAGTAGCTGGGACTACAGGCATCTGCCACCACACCCGGCTATGTTTTGTTGCAGTTGGCTGGGGCTGGGTTCGAACTCGCCACCCTTGGTATATAGCGCTGGCGCCCTACTCACCCAGCCACAGGTGCTGCCCCATCAGGGACTTTTTCTAAGATAAGCAGGCCACAGTAATCATGAAAAGAGTATTTGGTTAATTGATGGGGACCACTTATAGGTAGTGCAGTTCTGGGAACTTTGGTTTAAGCTTGGTAAGGCCCTCAGGTCACAGCCCTGAGTGCAGCTCCACTCCTTTTTGGAATTAGTTGGGATTTTGATCTTAGTTAGGGTGTTAGTAGTAAACCCTTTAATTAGCTTTGTCTCTGTTTACAGAACTCACTTTTATTTATGGTAGCTCTCACCCCTGTACACATAGGAGGTTTTTGCAGAAGTGGGTCTAACTGGTATGATCTTATGAGTAGACATTTCCATAGAGTTAAATTAAGATGTGAAGACACAAAGTATTCCCTCTGCATGTTAGAAGTCATCATGCTTCAAATTTTATCATTAATGATTTTTTTTTAATCCTTTAAATAAAAATGAAAGTGACTTTGGGCAGAGTAAGAGCCGAGGGCGGCGTAGTACCTTTTAATGAAGATTTAGACTCTTGCATAATAAAATGAGTCAAAGGTAAGAGAAAAATCTGGAGCATAAAGGTATTTATGTAAATTAGACTACATTCATACACTTTTTTTTTTTTTTGAAGTCTCTTTGAGAATCATGTTCTTTTTTTTTTTTTATTGTAGATAAAAATATGCTTTCAAAAGAGGACATTTATATTTTTAAGCACATCAGTGAGGGTGCCTTTTAAAAATAACTTGTGGTGAAATTCATGTAATATAAAATTAACGATTTTAAAGTGAACAGTTCAGTTCATTTATAATCAGTCAATATAACAGCTCTCCTGTATTCATAATGTTATGAATGTTCACTAAACATTTTCAATACATGAAAGTAAAACCTCTTCACCATTAAGTGTTTTCTACATATTTTCCCAGGCCCTGGGAACCATCAACCTGACTTCTGTTTCAGGATTTGTCCATTCTGGAAACTTCATATAAATAGGATATTTCACTGACTAAGTGCGTGCTGGCTTCTTTCACTTAGCATAAAGTTTGCGGTGTGGATCAGTATTGTATTCCTTTTTCAAGGCTGAATACTATTCCATGGTATAGGAGGATGTATATCCATTTATCTGTTAACAAACCTTTGAGTTGTTTCTACCTTTTGACTGTTGTGAATAGCACTACTATCCACATGCATATACGTATATTTGAGAATCTTTTTAGTTCATCAGGACCTATACCTAGGAGGAAGACAAGTTCTTACTACAGGATAGTGGAAGTGAGTGAGGAGGGGGGATGAGGAGGAAAATTATAAAATAACGAGAGAGCTGTTATATTGACTGATTAGAGCTTGCTCAAATAGGAATGACTAATTCAAACTTTGGGATTCTGACATTCTTCCCTACTGCTTCCATTCTTGATAAAAGAGCCAGGAAAAGTGCTCAAATGATATGAGAATATGTTAGTGGATAAATGCTTTTAGAAGGGTAATGAGTTGAAGGGCTCCAACTAATTCTCTGAGTTGAAGGGAGACAAGTATTAATGAAGACCTATCTTACCCTTGGGGCCAGTGTTAGAATATTTGTGTTGGTCTCCTGTTACCCTTTCTTAACTCTTTTCAGGATTTATAATAGAGATAGGAGTTGGGTCTCCATCAAAGTGTATAACTGTGTTTATGTTTAAAACTGGAAAATATTGGGAGGAGGTGGAATGTGACCTTACATTTGGGGTCGAGGGAATAAGTATAGTTTCTCTCTTCCCTCCAGGATGGAGCATCCTGACTCTGGAAGGTCAGGAGGTAGTGAGTTTGAGAAGAGTGTTAAGAGGCTGGAGGGGGAGACTTGAGGCTCCAGGAGATATTCATATTTTGAGTGATCCTTGATCTATTGCCAGTGGCTGATCTTCACTGTCACTTATTTACTCCTTAGCTCCGCAGAATTTATGCCAACTAAATACATCCTACATTTCATTGTCAATTTCTTTTTTTCTTTTTTGTTTTGTTTTTGGAGACAAAATCTCAGTCTGTTGCAGGTCTCATTTTTAAATTTGTTGTAGAGATGAGGTCTTGCTATGTTGTTCAGGCTGTTCTTGAACTCCTGGCCTCAAGTAATCCTCCTGCCTCAGCCTCCCAAAGTGCTGGGTTTCCAGGTGGGATCATATCGTGATTGTCACATTCTTGGATACTTTTCTTTATTTCACTGTCTGCCTCTCTCTTCTTGAAACAGTCTCTTCCCTTGTTTTCCATGATGTTATTCTTTTTTACTTTAACTTATTTTTGTGGATACTAAATGCTTTCTTCTTTGGACTCTTATTTTCTTTAACTGCCCTTTCACTATGGGGGTTCATTGTGAGTCCTTTCTTCTTGCTTTTCCTAAGAGTGCTCACTGACATCCTTCATTTCAGCTACTACCAATGTGTGCTTGACTCCCCAAATCATATTTTAATATCAAATACTTCTTATGTGCTCTAAACCTAAGTTACTACCAGCCAGACATTTAAAATACATCTCTAAAACTTTTCCTATTCCAAATTAATTACTGCTCTATATTCTCTATTGTTAAGAATATTGTGATAGCCAGTTCTAAAATGGTCCCAGTGATTCTCACCTCTGGTATTGGCACCAAGCAATTGTGCCCTATTAACTAGGTGGTCCACTGAAGAGACTCGACTTTTATAGTGAAGTGGTTTCCAGAGTGTTGAACTGCAGTCTTTTTTCTGTTTCTATTTTTGTTTTTGTTTTGTTTTGTTTTTATGAGACAGAGTCTCACTCTGTTGCCCTGGGTAGAATCCCGTGGCATCATAGCTCATAGCAACCTCAAACTCTTGGTTTCAGTCAGTCCTCTGGCTTCAGCCTCCTGAATAGCTGGATAGCTGGGACTACTCTGCAGCAACACTTGGCTAATTTTTCCATTTTTTAGTAGAGATGGGTTTTCACTCTTGCTCAAGCTATTCTTGAATTCCTGAGCTCAGGTGATCCACCCTCCTTGGCCTCCCAGAGTGCTATGATTACAGGCCTGAGCCAATGCACCTGGCCCTGCAGTCTTTGCTACTCCTGCTGATAGGACAGGGAGATGTGAGAGTAGAATGCAGAGGATAGAATGATGAGAAGTATGGGGGAAATGAGAATTTATTATTTTGAAAATTACTTCTTTAGTAAGTGAATGATGCTAGAATTGAGAAATAGTTTTCAGGAATAGATTAAATTCAGGAAAACAGGGTCTAAAGATGAACTTGAGGGTGTGGTTGTAAAATTCTTTAAATTTTTAGAAAGACCCAAGGGTGGAGCCTTGGGGATCTGTCCAGTCCACTCACAGAGCTTCTAAGCAGCTCAAGTGTGTTCTTTAGTTGTTATCAGCAGAAGACCATAGTAGAGAAGGGCTTCTTTTGAAGAGATTTGTGGGTGTGGTTTTGTCTAATGGAATGAACCCTGATAAGATTCATGAAAGCCTGTAATATCTTTGAGAGAATTGTATATGCAGCAACACCCACCATTTTAGACTAAAAGGGACAGAGAATTCTAAAATTGAGACCTTTAGTTCCCCCGGTATTCTGTGGGTAGGAAGGAAATGGATTGGGAAAGCTACACAGCTATGAACACAGGCTACTTTGTAACAAAAAGGGAAGATGGTTTTTAGGGTAGAACCAAGAATCTACAGGGAGGAACTAAAAAAACCCTGAAGTATTCTCTGGCCTTGAGTCCTAATAAAGGAATTGCCAACCTGTGCTTTCCAGAATTTCAGAATTTCTGTGGAGCAGTGACTCATTTTTCTTTCTGAACAATGAAAGCAGTGTTCCTTTCATTTTTCTACACTTTGACCGGGAGTGTCTTTACTGTCACACACCTGTCCCACTATTGTGTGTTGGGGATGTGAGGGAGCAGAAATTCATGTTTTTAGTTAATTGGCATTCAAGTTGAGAGGAATGGTATTCAAGGGCCATACTTAAGGACTTACACCCACGGAGCCTTAGACACACCTGCTCTGACTTAGATCAGATTCTGGACTTCCAGCTCACCTTGTGAAAAGGTGAGAATTTGGGGCCTTGAGAGGGAGTGTATTTTGTGTGTAAACAGGACATGAATCATTGGGGTCCAGAGAGTGGACTGTGGTAGCCAATCCCCAAGAAATCCCTAGGAGATCCCTCCTGCTACTTGTGTTCTGTGAATCTTCTCTGTGTTGAATAGGGCTGACCAGTGTAATCAAAAGGATACTGAGGAATTTATGGGAGGTGATGGAAAAGCTAGCTCCTAAGACTTTGCAACTTCCTTCTTGCTCTCTCTTGGATCACTGGCTCTATCAAGCTTCCCTTTGGAAATGTCCATTTGGAAAAGGACTGAGGCTTCCTGTTAATAAACCAGCCCTGATTTGCCAGCCAGATGAATGGGTCACCATGGAAACTGCTCCTCTGAGCTCCAGGAAGGCCTCAGATGACTGCGGTGCTGGCTGCAATCTGGACTACACCTGAAGAGTGGTTCCCGAAGTCTGAATATCCAACCAGAGCCACAGTGGAATTACTGACCATCCACAACTATGAAAACCATAAATGTCTGTTGTCTTTAGCTGCTTAGTTTTGGGATGATTTGGTATGTAGCAATAGGTAACTAAGAGAGGTTATTACAGTGAATGTATATACAGTGCTGGATGATCTGTAGACTTGTGTGGGTTCTCTTCCTAGCTTACTTGTTAGCAAGTATTACCTGTTCCTGATCCCTAAATTAACTTATCACAGCCTCCGCCACCCCACCCCTGTTAGGACTGCCTTATAATTCATTCAAAGGTAAGGGGTGGAGAGGAGGTTGGAGAAAATATGGAAATCTTATGCCATCTACTTTTCTTGTTCATATAGTATCTGCCTTTATTCATAGTCGTAAGAAAACTTAAAGGTAAAAGGAAATCCTAGATACTCTTAGGGGTCATATTTATATTTTTTTGCTTTGTCTTTGAGATTCCACTTTTGGTTCTGAATATATATTGATTGTAGATATTTACAGCAGGATTTTGACATGAAATATTTTATGTAAGTTGGCCTATGAAGTATTTGTGTGAGGGGTTGGGCCTGGGAGGTTGCGTTTCCCTCCTTTTGCAGAGAGGAGTGTTTGTTCTTGATAATGGTTACAGACCCACAAACTGGTCATTTCACAGATGAGAAGAACAGGGCTAGAAAGATTAACAATCTTTCCAAACTACACAATTGGCTTGCAAGGCTCACTTGGAGTCTCAGTTGCCGGTCCAGTTAGATAAGATTTATTTTAGTCTGCCTTTTATTTTTACTCTTAGTTTTGCTAGTTTCTAGTGAAAATGATTTTATTAAATGAGGACTAAATGTTTCCCTTTTAATACTTTGAGCTGGGTGAGGCTTCTTGATGTTTTAGCAGTCATTAAAATATTATAATTTTGTATATCCCCTTAGGCAACTCTCTGAGTCCTTTGAAATTGCAAACAATGACTTACCAATGGGCTCTAGTCCAGTAAACATGATTTAGGTTGCAGTTCTGGTCTTAGTACAACCTGTTCTGGCTGCATAGGCCATGTGTGACTTTGCTTACTAAATTTTTTTTGTTTTAAGTCTGAGCATCATCATCGAACCGTTTTAAAAGATAATTCTGAATCTTTGGTTAAAGACTTTAAGACTAGAATTTAATTATATTGTATTTTTTATTGAACTTTGTCTCCAGTTAAGTGTAGTCATGTTAGATTTTAAGCAGTTTCTTTCTAAACACTTAAGTGGTTTTTGAGGAGTGTGCAGCTTTATCCTTATTAACCTGTACATATTTGTCAGACGGGTGAAGGCTATAATGCTTGTATCAAATATGTAAAGAGTTGTTTTGATTTTCAGCTTAGTAAGTTTACTTTTAGCTTAACTTTGTTTTAGTATTTTATAATATTTAAAAACACCCAGAACCTAATTGAATCGGTGGGAAGACTTTTAACGATTTGTTTTTCCTTTGTTTGAGATGAGATTTGGCTCCTGTAGAACTTAGGGTATTGATGTGCCAAACCATTTGTTCTTTCTACTTCTCAGAGGGCCAGTGGCAGAACCATTAATTTGTATCATTTGATAATTGCAGATAGTGTGGTTTTTAGAAACGGGGAACTTGATAAAATTGTCACTTTTTATTCCTCCTGGAATTTTGTCAACAAATTCTTTTTCCACAGGAAGTCCAAGTCAAACACCTCTCCATGAGCTGCTCAATTTTTTGACTTACAATTTTCTTTAATCTTTTTCTTTAAAAAGCTTCCAGCCAGGTAGTTTTCGCACCCTCTTTTGCTGGTCGTAGCCTGGAATAACCTCCGACCTGCACAGCACTGGCGTTTTGCCCTGGCCCTTTCCCTGGATATTGGTGTTGCTTTTCTTCGGCACACCTTCTCTTGCACTTTCCCTAAATCCCCCCTCCAAGGACCCAAGCTGTTGAGTTTAGCCTCCTTATCTTTGTTTTCTTAAATCATTCCTTCCTATTTTGCAATACCAGCCTGGTTTTTCTTCCTGTGGGAGTGACTGCCTTTCTCCATGGGACAGATTGTCTTCCTGTCTGTGAAAGTCAGGTCTAAGGGAGGGAGAAGAGGCTCCGGGGAGGCGCGGGAGGCTCACACCACACAGGTGACATTGCCATCAGGCTTCAGGGGACCCACGTGTGTTGACACACTGGGAGGCTGTCGCTTTATCTGAGAGCCCTCAGTGGTGAGGAGGTGAGGAGAGCCCCTGTGGGGTCCACACAAGCTCTGCCCTGTGAAAGGTTCTCTCTTTTCAGAAGAGTAAAGAAGCAGCTTGTGCTGATTTTGCTAACTAGATAAATGTACATCTCTGAAATGTAGCCCACTACAAAATAGAATAGACTATAGTCTGTGTTTGTGCAGCAGTTTATAGGCACGAAAAGCATTGGTTTGCGAAAGGGAGGATTTTGGTTTTGAAATCAGATCCCAGTACAACCTCGGAGGCAGGGATAGACTTTCATTTTTTGGAAGCAGCTCTCGAGGCAGGTGCAGGGTGAGTCATTTGCCACACACAGACCATGCGAGTTAGCCAATGAGCACTGGGCTTCTCCTCGGTCCGATAGTAGAGTTCCCCTGTCTGTCAAGAGCTAGCCCAGCAACCAAACCCAGATTCCAGGTGTGGTATTCCACAGCGGTTCTGTAATTTGTAATCATAGAAACAGAATGTTCCTCCTCTCATTTCTTCCCTGCCAACAGTTTCTGGGTGGGTGAATGTCAGTAGCTGGAGTTATTTTTAAAGAGGAGAGGTGAGGCTTGTCGTGCGAAGCTGGGAAGAGGGCGTTTGTTTGCAGAGCAGTGCTGACATCAAAGTCTAGATTACTGCTCAGTGGCTAGGCACTTGTCCTATAACAGGTAATGTTTAACGTGCCAGTCACAAAGATCACAGAAACGGCGTATGCCCAGGCATCAGATAGCACTGCCGTTTAGGCTCTGAAAGACTGGAAGGCTATATGCACTCCAAGTATTTTTTTTTCCAAATATACATATGTATTGGTCTGGCTGCCACCTCTTGCCGACTGTAATTGGACTTTGAAGCTGTGAAGTTACAAAAATTTGTAACCTTTGTTTGAGAGAGAGCTCAGCTAAGCAATCACTTTCCACTTCTTTTCACAGGATAATATCAATGTTTTTTTGAAAGCTTGTGAACAGATTGGATTGAAAGAAGCCCAGCTTTTTCATCCTGGGGATCTGCAGGATTTATCAAATCGAGTCACTGTCAAGTAAGTTTCACTGGTTTGTTAGATATGCATATTTAAACTTAGGGCTTGTAGCTTAAGTGAAAAGAATTGCCGAGAGTTCATGATTGCAGAAAAATCGTTCCTTTCTCTGAATCTTCCTGTTTTTGTACCAAAATAGGTACACAAATGGCTTATGGACTGTGATTAGTAATATGGCATGGTCTTACCGGAAATCTCTATACTGACCGAAATGGTTGTGTTTGTATTTTCATGCTTGCCCGGGATGGTAGTGTTTGGTTGCTAATGGTGAAGATACTCATTACATTTAAAAAGTGAATTTAGAGTTTATATTCTGTATAGCATACCGAGTAAAAATAGTTATTTTTAGATAGTTTTTAAATTATATTTGGAGTTAAAACATTATTAACATAAAAATTAGAGTAGGGCCGTAGTGGTGAAAGAGACTTTCTTAATATTTGGAAGGCAGCGGTACCTCAGACTGATATATCATGCTAAGACTTTATCAGCTGTGGCTGATTTTTCAAAATGAACTGTTTTTCACTATTAATAGTATGGATGAGAAAGTGAAAGTGGGGTAAGAATATGTATGCGGATACATTAGAGTTTAGGTAGAAAATGGTATTCCCATGTGGGTATATGGTTTCAGGAAATCTGATTTTAAGCCCTTGTGAGATTTTTTTTCCCCCTCACATAAATCTAATTTACTTCCAGGAAGTCAGTAATAAACTTGTATTATCAGATAAATGTGACAGTAAAGTTAATTTTGTAATAACTATCTCCTTGTCATCATGGGGCTTTTAAACCTAATTAGTATTTTTTCAAGGAAGAAAATAAATACCTTGTCTTATCTGTAGAAATAATGGAAATGAAAAAATCAGTTTTTACCAGTTCAGAGATTTAGTTTACACTATTAATATCCCTGTGTAATAGCTTTAATGGCTATTAAACAATTCGCTAGCTTAATTATGGCTGATTTTTTTTTTTCTTAAATGTGGCCAATTTTTTTTTGAATAAAAATAACCATTTAAATAAATACCTTTAGTATACATTGTCTTCTAGCAATACAACCTAAAAATTCATGTGGAATTAATTTTTGAAAGTCTATGTATTTTTAAACGAACAAACTGTTTTGAACCTATTTGCTTATTGTTTTATTGAATAAGCTTTTCTAAATTCCATGATAGAATGGCAGGGTTGACTCTGTCTGTACTTCTGATTAATTAAAAGGTAGCTTGGAGATCCTAAGTTTCATAGCCAAAATGAAATGTTTGCCTCTATAGTATGCAAGCAGTGTTTAATTTTCAAGAAAAATAAATTATTTGGATTCATTTGTTTTCTTTGCTAATAACAACATTTTCTTTCATAAGGCCTATCTGTTGGGCAAAGAAACTTTAGACTTGAAAGTCTTTTTTTTTTTTTTTTTTTTTTTAAGTTGTTCATGTCTATTAAGAGTACTCGTGTTTCCCCCTAAAATGATACTGTTTTGAAACTCCACAACCTATGTTTGAGTAGGCTAAGGGCTAGGCAAAACATGTTTGTTGGCTCCTAATGCCAAGAGTGAGATGAACAAAACTTGCCTGAAGCTTGTTTCATGAGATGTTGGGTCTAAAATGTTTAAGACAAATTAGCGTCTGGGCCCAGCGTTCAGTGAAATTAAATTACTGACAAACTGAAACTGGGAGGTCACGTAGTTAGGGCTGTAGTAAGAAGTATGCAGAACAACTTGTTTCAGGGGAAACCACAAGCCTGTCAAAGCAAGGTGTGTTCAAGTCGTACCTGTGAGAATGCCTGAGCGGGAACATTGACTTTGCTTAAGAACATTTCCCCAGATAATTCTATCTTGTTGGACCAAAGAACAAAGGGGTCCACTCAGGGTCTCCCACAATGGAAGTTCTAGAGCCTCCCGGATGAGACAAGGAAGCTAGAAAATGGCTTCCTTTAAAATGTTGGCCAGGGGCTCAGCACCTATGGCTCAAATGGCTAAGGCGCCAGCCACATACACCAGAGCTGGCGGGTTCAAATCCAGTCTGGGCCTGCCAAACACCAATGACAATTACAACCAAAAAATAGCCAGGCGGCGTGGCAGGCACCTGTAGTACAGCTACTTGGGAGGCTGAGACAAGAGAATCGCTTAAGCCTGGGAGTTGGAGGAGGTTGCTGTTGAGCTGTCTCTACCAAGGGTGACAGCTTGAGGTTCTGTCTCAAAAAAAAAAAAAGTGTCGGCCAAGCTCTTTTGCCCTAAGATAGAATTTTTCTTTCAAGGAAGCTAGTTTAAAGGAAAGCAAAAGATTTGCTTACTAAATGGAAATCCCCTTCTTAGTTTTTAGGTGTTTTTTAATTGTTTTTACTATATAAAATGGAGACTCTTATAGGTCAAAATTTTTGTCCTCTCTTGGTTAAATCAGTGGTTTTCAATGGGGGGCAGTTTTTTTCCCCGAGGGTTGGTTGGCCGTGTCTGAAGATACTTCTGGTTGTCATAGATGCCGCAGGCATGCTGTCATCATCCAAGGGGCCAGGAGAGTGGCTAAACACCCTTTAATGCCCAGGACAGCCCCTCACAACAGAAAGTTTTCCTATCCCAAATATTGATAGTACTGGGTTCTGAAATTCTGGGTTAGACTTAGAATTGTCCTTATTCTCTCTGCCAGCAAAATAGTCATATGAAAATGAAGGATAGTGACAGATACTTTTGACACTGAAAAAGTATAACATTTTATTTACTGACATATAATCCATACATTTCTGTGTTTTTTATATATATATATATATATCACAAATATATAAGCATATTTGTGTAATGGAAAGGCTTATAATTTGTCTGAAAGTGTGCTAATAAGGCTTATAATTTGTCTGAAAGTGTGCTAATATGTGAGTACTTTGAGATTATTTCGCACATGTGAATATGTTAAATTTAATAAAAGCATGGCAGATGATCTGATTACTTTAAATGCTCTGTGATAATTCAAGTGTTACAATCAAACATCTAATGAGGCATAGACCTGTCATTGGTCTCTCTCACTATGACGTTGTAAGAGCAAGTAGGAAAGGGCCGTTGCTAGCCTCCATGGCAAGTGTGAGGTGCTTTTTGTTAGTGGACAGCAGTGATAAATACATAGTTGGCATATGGAGCTGAGGAAAGAGTGTGTGCGCGCACGTGTATGTGTTGAAATGAATAGCAAGAGCAGAAGCAATTAAAGAACTGTCCTGTTGAATAATCCAGGACTTAACTGCAACTGTTTTCTTTTGTTCCCAGCAAACTGAGATCTACAATTTAATTCACAATAACTTTTCACTAGTCAGAGATAGAGTACTCTTTATTTCTGAAATTATACATTTGAGTATCATGTGATATATTTATCACTGAATCATTTTACCCTGTGGGAAGCAGTAGTTAAATTTTTCCAAGTATGTTTGAATTATTCCAGTTATTTGGGGATTGTATATATTCAAGAATCGGGTGATACTTCTATTTATTTTTTTGTTTTGTTTTGTTTTGTTTTGTTTGAGGCAGAGTCTCACTCTGTCACCCTTGGTAGAGTACCGTGGTGTCATCATAGTTCATGGCAACCTCAAGCTGTTGGGCTCAAGAGATCTCTTGCTTCAGTCTCTTGAGTAGCTGGGACTATAGGCGCCCATCACAACGCGCGGCTAGTTTTTCTATTTAATTAGAGTGGGGATCTTGATCTTGATCTTGCTCAGGCTGGTCTCCATTTACTGAGCTCAAGCGATTAACTTTGGTATTTTGAATGTTAGGATCCATGTTTTCTCTTCCCAAAATACGAGTAAAGAAAATTTATAATTTTGTCTTCATAAATGGTAGACTGACGTCTGCTTCAATCTAACGCTGTGAAATTCATCTTTTGTACTCAAGAATAGATGAATAATTGCATCATTATTAACTATTTACCAATTATCCATACTGAGCACACACACAATCCACGAAGAAGAAGTGGTGTGACTCCACAGACCTATCTGTGTGTACCTTCCGTGAAAGGGCTATAGGAGGACAGTGCAGTGACCACCACCACATGCCACAGCACACTGGAGTGCTTCTGGTGCAAGCTGGCATGGTCTTTGTGGTGGCATCTGTCATGAAGAGAGGCACAGCAATTGCTTGTAGTAGAACAGAATAGCCCAGAGGATCCATGGGCCAATCCATCTTGCATTGGAGGACTCGAAGGTGGCAGAAAGGTAGGGTTTTAGGGTTTGACATGAAAAGCTTTAATTTTACGTGTCCAGCAATTTGACTCAGAAACTAAGTCCTATGGTTAAACCATTGCTTGATATATCAAAATTTCTGAGAATTTGAACAGGCTGTAAACAACATGCTTCTTCCTTCCACCCCCTTACCATTCCGATTCAGTTTTTAGCACTTCTTCAGATACATTCTGTTCATAGTATAATGACAGGATAGCAATGCTTTTGAACACTATTTGTCATGCAAAGAAATTATTTTCTAGTGTAGATATACACCATCATTTAGAGTATTAATACTTGGGTATAAAAGTAGCATTAAATAAATGTGAAGATTGACTACTTTTGTGTTCTTAAATTTATTACAGTGAAGGTGCAGAAATTAAGAATCTATTATTTTTACACATGCTCGTTGCCAAAGGAACAGTAGTTGGAAGTAAAATTAGTGTTAACATATTTATATCAGAAAAATAAAGAAGGCTCAAAATGATATTTTAAGGATACAACTGTTCTCTAAAGCTTCAAAAGGGTGCTTCATTTCGTGGCAGCACTATAAAGTCATTTCTTAGGAATCAGGTTTCCAGATGGCATCCTGTTTTAACAGTCTGCCAAATTGGGCTTGAGGTTTGTAAGTATGTATGTGAATTTAAGGTTTATTTATGTCAGTAAAAATATGCCTACTTTGAATTATTTAATTTCTGCTTTTTTCCAATGTAAATCTAGTTTTACATCTTTTATTTTTTTGCAAGTATGTGTCTTTCAAATGAGTTTAATATCTTAATCTTCTTTTTTAAAAGCCATCTTAGTGATATCCAAACTTGGATCTGTAACTTGAGCATGGTGACTTCCACCTGTCAACTCGTGTTACTATTTTAAAATGTTCCCTTCCTACTGACTCATTAGAAGAGCATAGAACAGAAAGAAAGTTGATTGCACTGTGTGTGTGTCCCCCTCTATTCCATTCAGCCGTTTTTGGGTGCTTGGTACTTACTGGGCTGGGGAGTATTAATTCTTCTGAGTTCCTGAGGCTCTCTTTAAGGTCAGCAGCAAAAACATATGGCCAAGTTTGTAAATCTTCTTTAATGGCAATATCTAAGAGTCTTAGCTGCAGATGAAGGATATCAGGCAGGTCTGATCCTGGGACAGGCCATAGGCTAATGGAAGTTTTCTCTGTGTCTGTTTTTTTTTTTTCATTTCAAGTTTTTCATATATTTCTCAGATACCCACATTTCTGGATGCGGCTCTTCCTCCTTCGCTCTCTACTTGCTCAAACTTCAAAAAGCTGTTGGGCCTGATTGTGTCTTGGACTGCTGAGTGCGACTTCATGCTACGGGCTTTTGTAGCTAGGGTCTTTTTCTTTGAAAGTAATCTGATGTATATTCATTACTCCAAAGAGTCTCCTGGGTGGCCAGTCTGATTAGCTGTTGACATGAGTCAGTTCATGGAAGGATGATGGTTTGCTTCCCCTGACTAGATAGCATTTGTTTTAAAACAAGGCCCTTAAACCAAAGATGAGATATTCTTGTTGAAGGGATTCTTCTCTTTCAAATTATTATCTGTAGGCCTGTGTATGTTGCATTAATCTAACTTCTAAAATTACATGCACTATAATATCTATAGTCCATTAGCTGTTTTTGAAAATGTGAGCTTCACTAGTATGTAGAAGTGTTAAGCATTTTTTTTCCTCTCTCGTGGTCTTTTCTGGCCTGATATAAGTGATTGTGTGAGTTGGTATTGGGAGATGTATACTTAAATCTATTTCTGGAGCTACAGAGTAGAAAATGGCACTTTATCTCAAAAGAGGAAATTTTGGTTTTTGAAGAAGTCATTACTTGTTTGTCATATAACAAGTGCTGATTTGGCATCTTTTATGTGGCATGTACCTACACAGACATGAATAGGGTGGAAACCTGCCTGCAGCGTGTCTCCCATTGTAACTGGGGAGATATTGCCATAAATTCACAGCTGGAATGCGCTGTGTAAAGGTAAATGCACCGATGTATGCTCATTTCAACTTTTCAAGGAGAAAACTCAATCTAATTGGAAGTGTAACTAGGTTTCTCATCTGAGCTTTCAAAGGACTTGTTTCCTCTACATCTACTTTTTCCCAAGATTGGAAGCTATTTGAGGCAGGGAACATATATTTTCTTTTTTTGATCTCCTTGGTTCTTGACACCATAGGAATAAATGCTTATTTGAAAATTAGATTTTAATTACAAAGACTTCTGGATATTTTTAAACTAGACTTTACAGATAGGGAGAAACCTATTTTCTTTGCCAAATCTTTCTCTTTTTATTCTCGTCATTCACATGCAGAGCAGACATGGCAGGCAGGCATTGAACTTTTGGTTTTAACTGCCTTTTACTTATTACACCAGAGTAATGATATGGCATATTACCACATAACCTAAAACTTGCACAGTTTAAGAGGAGGGTGTGTTTGTCCTCTCTGTAAGTAATAAGCTAAAATTGGAACTTTGGACCAAGTGCCTTTCGAAATGGGGGAAATTTTGATAAATTCTTATTCTGATGTGCAAATGACAAAACACTATTAATGTTTGACATTTGAAATATGTTTATTTATATGAAGTGACAGAAATATTTCAATGTCTTTGCATCATGCTCACCAATCATTTTTTATCTTGTGAAACCAATCCAAAATGTGTACTTAAGACTTTGGGGTAGAGCAATGTAGTGGTTATATAGATAGTTGGAATATCTTGTAGAAGTTTAAGAGCAAGGAATAGACATCTTTAAAAGCAGGAACACATAGTGGAGGTAATTTTTTATAGGTTATTAGTATTACTTTAATAAGAAATTTTACCAAAACATATATAGTAAGGCCTTGTTCTTCCAAAGTTAAGTTACCTGCCTTAGGACCTCTTACCTTTGTCTAGCATTAAACATTAAACCCTGCCCTCCCACCCCCCACTCTGGAATTCACATTGAAGGTATAATTAAAAATTATTTGAAGAACGTGAATGCAAAGAAACTTAAAGATTTTTTTGTTAACAGCTTATTTGAACTGTTTCTAGTAAACCCCAGACTGAGCTTGTCATTTTCCTACAGTATGGAATAAGATGATTCAGTAGAAGTGTATCAGTTGCTGTCAACAGAAACATCTCAAAGGGGAGCAGAGATTTTAGTCCCTTGCCTTGGATTTAAACCCATTCTATGTCACTTGGCAGCTAAATGGCCTCAGACAGGTTACTGTTCCTCCCTGTGATGGTTTTGCTTCTCTGTGAATTTTATGAAAAATAATTGATCACTTGCTGTGTATCAAGCTGTATGCTAAACCCTTGGAATATGTTAGTAAATAAGACAAATGTAATTGCTGTTCTCTTGGAACTTAGCAAATAGCATCACTTGGGTAATACTGCTACCTCACAAGGATGTTGTAATGCTTAGTACTTGGTGTATGGGAAGTGCTCAGTAAATGGAACTGAGTTATCCTTGTGGTCATTTTCATAATTTGGTTTTCCTTTTTGGACTCTGCGAGGATTTCTGTCCCCTATAGGAAAATGTGGAGAAAAAAATGCCCCTAGCTACTTAAATTGTGATTATAAACTACAGACTCTTTACCTTTGAGAATGTAGGCCGTTTAAAACTTACCCCTTACTCTGGGAGGCCGGGGCGGATGGATTGCTTGAGCTCATGAGTTTGAGACCAGAGTGACACCCTGTCTCTAAAAAATAGCTGGGTGTCGTGGTGGGCGCCTGTATCTACTAGGGAGGCTGAGGTAAGAGAATCACTGGAGCCCAAGAGTTTGAGCTTGCTTTGAGCTGTGGTGCTACAGCACTCTACTGCTGGAAATAAAGTGAGACTCTGTGTAAAAAAATAAATAAATAAATAAAACTAAAAAACATACCCCTTATAAGCAGAAATGAAAACAGATGTGTTTCTCTGACACTTATATTTAATCAACTTGTTATAACTTACCTATTTTGTTAGAATAGCAGAGCACAACACCAGAGGAAAAATTATTTCTCTTGCCTTTGTTAAGTGAGACCAATACAGTTTTGACATACTTGACACCAACTTTTTTCCTGTTTTATGAAATATTGCAAATACTATGACTTGAATGTTTCCTTTAGAAGCTTTATTTCCCTAATTTTTAAAAAACAAATTTAAGAAAGCATGCTTATAGCTTCAAACTAAACACAAATCCAAAGTTTTACATTGCTTATTGATTTATTTTTATTGTTGCTTTAGTGTTTTCCTCTTCATTTCTGTGAAAAATGTCATTTTGGCCACAAAAAGGTTATCCTTTAGTTAAGCCAAGAAGCTATTATTCGAAAGGTATTTTATAGTGCTTATGAGTATTGTTATTTTGAGAATAAGTGCTTATGATATCGTCACTCAACTCAAATTTACATTTCAGCCATATTTTCTGCTTAGAGAAAACTTAGCTGCTCCTTTGAAGGCACTCCCATTTGTTTTATCCATTAAAGGGCTACTTGTACTAACAGCAGAAAGTCTTGATTATGTCATTTGAAATGTTTGTGGCTTTTACTTTAGACATTAAAAAAGTACAAATAGCTATAGGTACTGTTGTTGAGATGAAAAAAACATGTTCTTACTTAGTTCCAGTGTTGTTTGTTATATACGGTGAAAAAAGTCAGGAACCTGAGAAGGATAATGTTGTGTCACAATGCATGAACATAAAACTTTATTTTTCTTTTCCAGTATAGAACTATCAAATGTTAACTTGAATAGGCATGCAAGTTATTTATTGGCTATTTATTTTTTAGGGTTTAGGCTAATGGAGCAGTTATGTTTCGAGAGTAATTGTCTGGGTATAATTTCTGTTTTGCTGAGCAGCTGTCCCAGGTGGAATTGGTTGCTGATAGATTTATCCTGTTGTTTTTCAGAGACACGTGTCTTTATGAGTGCCTCTACTAACCTGGGAGGTAGGATTAGGTCATTGCTTTGTCTTTTGAAGACCTTAGTACTGTTGCTTCAGACAACACTGATCCAATATGCACAGTAAACCCAAGGAAAGACGTTCCTAAAGTGTTAGTGGAGAACCTCTGTGTGAACATGGCATGCTTGCTATGTAACATTCTTAAATGTAAATTATAGGTATAATTTTTATAGTGCAATGACATTTCCTTCAGAAAGTAGATTAACACATAGTTTGAATGAACACACTGCAGATAAGCCAATTTTTCCTAAACTAAAAGGGAAAAAAATGGGGATCCAGTCCACTTAGGACAAGTGCCTTCTCTGAACTAAGAGGAGTTTGCATTAACCACCACCCATGTAACAGGGTCTGCTTCGTGTGCTTTGAGCAGTTTGTAGGGGGTGGGGGAAATCCCTAAATAAATATCAGTATCACTGTTTTTAGCACATTTCTTTACTTTATAATAATATTGATGGCTACCAAATTTCTTTCAAAATGCTTTTTTCCGGTAGTCTTAATTTACTGAGCTGTAGAACTAGTATTCAAAGGAATCAGTGAGTCTTGGTCAACAATTTGGCTGACATGTTACTGGACTTCTTTTGGTTTAATGCTGAGAAGGAAAATTTTCTACTAAGTATTGTTGATCTCATGCTCAATTTTCCTATAGGTGTATTTGTATAAAATGCCCAAGAATAGAGCAGACTTGCATTTGTTAAATAAGAACGTATATGAAAATTTCTGAGGCACGCCTAAAATGAGGTGCCAGATCCTTGAGGGTCCTCAAATCCTTGTTTATTTTGGTGATAAATTTATTTTACCCAAAGACCTTGATCCACGTATTAGACCTTGATCCATGTATTGGAGGAAATGTAGGAGGAATAGCAGTGTTAGATATAGGTGTCTAAAACATGCTGAATCCCAGATTATTGAGAAACAGAGCTCTGTGTCCTTTCTCCCCACAGTTTTCCTTCCACTTTCCACACCACTTACAAGATATAGGCAGAAAAGTTTCTTCATTAACTACTCTGGCATCTATTTATGTGATGGGCCTCTGGGGCTGGAGATGACTTCTTTATGGTGGAGAGAAGGAGTTCAGTACTGATGGGGATGGGGGAGGTTGGGTGCATAGTGAGTGACATGTGAGGCTTGATATGATAGCCTTAATATTGAATCTTTTCATTTGTAGATCTTTTGCCTTGTGCCGTGTCAATAGCATTTATTCGATGTTTAATATTCACTGTATTCAGATCCTGAATCTTGCGAGTCCGTTAAGAGAAACAAGATCTACTTCTTTTTCCTACCTAGATTTTAAAACCAAAACTGGCGAAGCAGAGAAGCATTATTAAGTTTTAATTTTTGCTTTGGAGTCTTAAGGAACATTAGAATGATTTACAGTTTGTGACTCTAAGGGAACGCTGGATTTGGAGCAATGAATACTAATAAGGTTAGGAAGTCTCTGTACTGGAGCCTCCAGAGTACATCAGAAATATTCCTGTCACTGTTACTCAATGAAGCAAAGATAAGTTAAGAGTTATTGGGCACTGTCAGGTGTTTTACATAAGTTATTTGTAAACTAGTAACAGCCTGCCCACTTGCTTAGCTCTATGACCTTGAGCGAGTAATGAAGCTACGTTTTTAATGTAGCGGGTGTCTTTTTCTGCATGCGTGTGCTCCTTCCACTGTATTGTCTAATCAGACTTACGTCTTTAAAAATTTGCTGATATTCTAAAGCTGTGTGATTGAATTTGTCATGAGTCGCTTTTTAACCCGACTAGCTATATTCAAAATGGATTTGTGTACATAATTGCTAATGCCTCATTTGAGACATGGCACATATCTTAATGCATTAATATCTCAAAATTTTTCCTAGTTTGTGAGCTCAGTAACTTTGAGTGAATATATCACAATATGCTATCATTCCTAATTTTAGGAACATTGAATGAAACCATGTGTGCCTTAGAAGAAATGTGGTGTAAGTATGGTCCTCTAACACTGGCTAGTTGAAAAAGAATAAAGTATTTGAATTTTGTTATGTATACAGGAATGCCTTTGCAAGTTTTGTAACTTTCATACAGATATTTATGAATGTTCAATTGTATTTACCGCAATAATGGAACATTCCTATTAAAGGCTAAGGATTGTAAAACCTTACTAATCTAAATGGCTCAGGATTATAGTGTCATACTTTGACCTTTATAGCACTCATACAGAACTTGTTTTTAAAAATAGAACTGCTAAATATATTTTACTTAGAAGAATTTCTTGTTTACCAGTTTTTGATGTTCTATTTTACTTGATGTTGTTAAAACCAAACTAAACTATGACTCCCTTCTTCAAACATGGTTGGCCAGGAATGAGTGGTTTTTTAAAAAAAGAAACTATAACATGGGATAATTTTGATGCAGTTTAGGTCCTTGTATATTAAATAATGTACAAAGGTTTAAGGATTAACACCCAAATTTTAAAGAGAGATTGTAGACAAGTTCCCTATTCTATTGGATTAAAGAAAAAAATGGATTCAGTACACTGTCCAAAGTCCTGCTACCAGTGTGCCCATTGGAGGGTTATAAACAGGTGGTAAGCATAGAGCATCTAGTGTAACAATAAATAGTACAGGCTATTTCCAGTAAGATGAGACTCCTCCTCTGGTTGCATTAAAAGAGAGGGGGATCAGATAGTGACTCAGAAAAATAAAGTCCAAGAAATGAGTCAAGCACAGAAATTCTCCAAGAATCGCTTTATTAGGATTTATAATAAATGGAATGATCATTTCTTCTCCTACCAAGCCTTTAGAAATCAATTCTAAGTTTCCAAATGATTGCCATTCATTAGAAGGAAGAAATGTTTATTAAGCTTTCATTTTGTGAATGAGATATTTTAGATTACCAAAGACACCGGGAGCTAATAGAGCCCAAGATATGACAGAAAAATACAAACGAGGATAGTTGTTCCTTAAATAACTAGTAGATGGGTTAGATTTGATAATAACATTGGACTTGTAAGGGTGTTAAAAATAGAAAGGAAGGACATTCTCTCCTGCTTTGGGGAGAATGAGTGGAGGAGAATGGAAAGAATATTTAAATGCGTTACTTAGTGCCTTGTGTAATCTCATAACCGCTTTGTAAGGTAGAGTGTTAGCCTGAGTTTACAGGGACAGAGACTGGGAGGTCCCATGACTTGCTCTGGGTCGCATGCTTAGTGAATGGTACAAGTTGAAACCTTCTTATGACTCCAAACTTTGGGCAGTTCCCATTTTAAAATTCTGCCTCTGTGTTCAAAAGGTATGAAGACTTACTGAAGAAGTCCCCTCTCCCCTTTCCTTTTAAAACATGTTGATCTATCAGACAGAAGGACGTTCTGGAGGAGTTTATACATTTCAGAAGGTATGGGTGAGCAACTACTCAGACTTTACTGAGTGAGTGATTTATTTATTTATTGAGACAGATCACACTTGTTGCCCATGGTAGAGTGCTATGACATCATAGCTCACAGCAACCTCAAAGTCTTGGGCTCAAGCGATCCTCTTGCCTCAGCATCCCAAGTAGCTGGGATGACAGGCGCCTACCATGTCACCCAGCTATTTTTAGAGATGGCGTCTTGCTTTTGCTCAAGCTCATCTCAAACTCCTGAGCTCAGGCAATCCACCTGCCTTGGCTTCCCAGACTGCTAGGATTACAGGCATGAGCCCCCGCCGCACCTGACCTTTTACTGACTGCTTTAAACAAGTGCTTTTCAAACTTCAGTGTGCATATAAAACAACTAGGGATCTTGTTCAGATTCAGACTGATTCATTAGGTCTGGGGCAGGGCTGGGATTCTCTCTCTCTATATATATATTTTAGCAGGTTCTCATGTCTTGCCAGTGAGGACCACACTCTGAGTAACAAGAGTTTAAGTGATAAATGACAGTGATCAATACTGGAGTGAGGCTTTAATGGGGGTGTTGGGGATGTAAGACTTGAGTGTGAATCTAAAGGACAGCTAGCAATTGAATGGGAAGTGGGAGATCCCTGCAGGAAAATTAGCACACATTCAGAGGCACAGAGTCAAGGAGTCCAAACCAGATACTTCCCAGAGCCTTCTAGAGGTAAAGCAATGAGTAAAGACAAGTTAAATGAGATATCAGCTCTTGAGGCTCACATTTTGGTGGGGGAAGTTAAGGTGTGAGTCTCTAGTGTAGTTTAGCAGATTAGCGTCAAGGTAACAGAGCGGTTGGGACCAGCTTGAGTGATGCCTGCAGTATCTGGGAGAGATAATGGGATTATTACCAAATGCTTTGAGCAGAAGGATAAAATGTTAAAATCAGAGACTTAGAAAGGTGGGGTAATGAAGTAGTATATAAAACAGATTGAATGAGAAACTAGTATGGAGCCTTGAACAGAATTAAGAAAACTGCTGCTGTCTATGGGTGTTTTGACAAGAACTTCGGTTGCCAAAAGCAGTGAACTTCTAAATGAGGATACAAAAGGTAAAGATTTATGTGGTAAGAGTCGTGAGGCTTGATTGGCATGAAGCAGTTAGCATCTGAGCTGTGCAACCATTAGTGGAGATAGGAAGGGCTGCTGACTTGGAGATACCATGGAAACTAAGGTTTTAACACATAGTATTGGACATGACAGAACATTCAAATGGAAATATAGGAGTTGTGAATCTATTTAAGCCAAAATCAGGCCTGGCTTTGTAGATTTGGGAGTCATCTGTGAAGAGATAATAGCCGTTTGTAGGAAGACAAAATCTAGCTCTGAGGAAGTGAGGGTGGAAAGAAAAGTATTGCCTCATTCCTTTTTAAAACAAGTGCTTCCTTGTATGGCACCCTTTTTAACCTGTGCAGAATGGTACATTTGACTCTCCAAATGGTTTTAGTTGACTCTAAAACTAAGCTGTACTTAATCCATGCCATTTTCTTCTACAGGAGACACTTCTCACCCATCTTTTACCATTTGTCTTAAAATTTCCCGCCCAGTTTTATTATAATATAATTTACACACAACAAAATTCATCCATTTTTTGTGTATAGTTTGCATTTTGGTGATTACAGTTGTGTAACCATCACCATTATTGAGCCATGGAACCTTAGAAGTTTCCTTGTGCCCCTTGGCAATCAAGCCCCTCAGCAGATCTCTAGCCAGTGGGCTCTAGCACTTTGGGTCCCTGTTGAGTTGTTTTCTAGAATATCATGTAAGCAGAACATTTAATATGCAATCTTCTGTGTCTGACTACTTTCAATTTATGTACCATTGTTGAAATTCATGCTGTTAGGTGATTATTTACTACTGACTAGTATCTGCAATTGTGGATGTGCCATGGTATGTTCCTTCAGTCACCCACTGATAGACATTTACATTACACATATGAATGTTTACATATGCTGTTGTAAACATTCATATACATGTTTTTGTGTGAACATGTTTTCATTTTCCTTGAATAAGTACTCAGTGGTGGGATTGCTGATCGGCATTATGAGAAATCATCATTCTGTTTTCAAGAGAGGCTGTACCATTTTGCATTCCCATCTGGAATGCAAATACCAGTCGCCCCAATATTCAGTCTCTTGAATTTAGTCGTTGTACTTGGCCTGTTGTGGTATTGTGATTCTAGTTCACATTTCCCCCATGACTGGTGATATTGACATCTTTTCACGTATTTTGTGGGCATCCATTTATGTTCTTTTCTGAAGAGTCTTTTCAAATCTTTTGCTGGCTTCTTAAAAGGGAATTGTCTTAATCTCTAGGAGTTATAAAAATTCATTTTGTATTCTGGTTAGAAACCCTTTGTCAAATATGTTTATCAAACACTTTCTCCCACTCTGTTACTTGCCTTTTTGTTTCACAATTCCTTAACTGGCTTTTGAAAATAAGTAGATTTGAATTTTGATGAAATAACTATTTTATTAATTTTTCCTTTTCTGATCTATGCTTTTTGTGTGTTCTTCTTAAGAAACCTTCACCAAATCTAATGTTGTAAAGATATGTATTGTCTTCCCCCAAATAATGTGCGGTGATAAGGATTCTGAAAAAAACAAACAAAAAAATCCCTCAAAACAAAAAACCTAGACAAGGAAGAAAGATGTTGGGAAAGTTCTTGGGCTATGATATTAGTTTTAGATAAAACTACATTCAGTAGATTGAAAGGCATTAATAAAACTAGCCATTGGGATGAATGTTCTATTCTAATAATATCGTAAAGAGTTTTGGTAAACTTTATCCCTGAAAAAAAGCTCACTGAGTTGAGGTTTTAGTGTGTTTTAAAGTCTTTAGTCAGACAGGAGGCACACTGAGGTAACACATACCCTCATTAGCTTAATTTTTTTTTTTTTTTTGGTATTTTATTTTTATTTCAGATTAATATGAAGATATAGATGATTAGGTTACCTAGTTTGAATTTGTTAGGTAGAGACCATGTTGGAGTTGTACCTTTCTCCCATATACCCTACATTGTTCCTGTTAGGTGAGAGCACACTAATCCTCCTCCCTTTCCCTCTCTCCCCATAATTAGTTTAATTTTGCCATTCCACAATCTACCGTATATACTTGAGTATATAGGTACTTATTTCAAAACATCACATTGTAGAAGATAATTATATAAAATTTTTATTTTTCAATCAAAAAAAGAAAGGCATTCTAACTTTCAAAGGTTGGGGTGCCCCAGAATCCGCCAGGCTGCTGTCTGTCCGGGTGTGTGTCTTTGCATACAGATTTCACCCTGGCACATGAGGGTTTATCTCTTCTTTTTAGGACTTTTGTATGATATGAATTCCAGGAAGCTTGCTCTGATCAGATGGTTAAGAGCTTATGGCATTTTGGATCTTGATTTTTATGAAGAGATTTTTATGGTGTTTGAAGCGTGGGTTCTCACTCAGAAGCCCACGGTGGCTCCCACTCCCCACTGTGTCAGTGCCAAGCACACACTTCCGATGGCTTCAGGCAGTTCTGCCTTCTCATAACTTGCTGCTTATCCAGCTTCCGTGCAAGCTTTGTCAGCCAGTGAGGCTCCCTTCCTCTTTTCTTGCCTCCCCTGGATAGTGGAGGGAGCCAGAGGCCTGGCTGCTAGGCCCAGCTCAGCTATTATTGGATTCTGGCAAGTTCACTGGCCTTCTCAGTGTGAATTATTAATTTCAGAAACATATACTTTTAAGTTTATATATTCACTTTGTAAGAGGTAAAAATCAGAATGTTGGACCTAAAAGATACTAACAAGATAATTTCATCCAATGTGATCCTTTCACAGACGAGAAAGTATCTCAGAAGACACTTGTTAAAGTGTGGCTTTTGCAGTGTCAACCAGTGAGCTAAGATGGTGTCTGGACTTCTGCCCCAAACCCTGAGTCTGGGTGTAGTTATTTCCACGGTCCCTCTCTGCTAGCTCAACCAGAACAGCAAAAGACTCCAGTGAGGGCACTATTTCACTCTACCTAGCATCAACTCTTTATTTCAGCAAATGACTGTCTAGTAATGGTACTTTATTTACATTTTACTTTATTGCTATTGAGATTTGGGAATCTGAATAAAATAAGGCCTATGGTTATATTTTAAAAGCAACATACCTGTATAACAGCACACCAGGATATGTTCGCATTATTTCATGTTTTAGAATATAAATAAGAAAGTTTATTAATGACAATTTAATTTTTTTTATCCAGCCACTATATATTATATTTGTATGTTTTGAGCTTATTTTTTTTTTTTAAGTTTGTTTCCTATTTTAAATCTAATGCCTTACAATTCTATTTATATGACACTATTTTTATGAAAACTACTTTGGTATTAAAATTTTCTCTGTGGGATTTTCTAATAAGGTGGTCTTATATCCATGCTCATTTAATTTATGATCACATTCAGATGAATTATTTCAATGTTACTTTAGATTTTTTTTAACTGGAGAAAACAAAGATTAGGACAGGGTCCTCAAACTTTTTAAATGGGGCCAGTTCACTGTCCCTCAGACAGTTGGAGGGCCGGTCTATAGTTAAAAAAAAAAAAACTATGAACAAATTCCTATGCACACTGCACATACCTTATTTTGAAGTAAAAAAAACAAAATGGGAACAAATCACACTGCCGCATGTGGCCTGCGGGCCAAAGTTTGGGGACCCCTGGATTAGGTGATACAAAATAGCTCAAGACTTGTTTCTTACCAGTTACCTTTCTTCAGAGACATAGGAATGCGTGTTAATATTAGGAAATTATAGAATGAATGCAGTGGAATTTGTTTTAACCTTCTGAATAACGTTCCTTTAAAGCTGGTTGACTTTTCAGAAATTTTATGGAAGAAATTCCATCTGCATTACTTGAAACATTTTGTTCTGTGGACTCAAGCCTTTTTTTTTTTTTTTTTTTTTTTTTAACTGCCTAGGTGTTCTCTTCTGGATCCTGTAGAGTGTCAGTGATTATGAGGTGTTAAGAAATAAATTTAGTAACCATCCCTGTCCTTAGATCCATGGACCAGGGCATCCTGAAAGCCGGCTTAGTGTGCAGTGATAGCAAGTCAAGTACATTTTTTTAGTGCTTTCTTAAGCAGACTTCGGCACAGTGAAGCAGATAGAGATTTTTTTCAGTCAACACTTAAAGATCATTGGCAGTATTTCCAGGCTTTTCACTTAACTTTGAGTGTCTTTGTGCTTTTTATTGTTTGTTTAAAATTCTACTTGGGTTAGACTAAAGGACTTACGTTTCAGCGAAACTTCTTTTTTCACAGAAGTAGCTGAATTCATTGAAGCTGTAATTTCAGTTTAGACACAGTTTTATCTTTGATGTATTGCTAGGGCAATGGCTTTCGGTCA
Source organism: Loris lydekkerianus (assembly GCA_963574355.1). Lineage (NCBI taxonomy): Eukaryota > Metazoa > Chordata > Mammalia > Primates > Lorisidae > Loris > Loris lydekkerianus. The sequence continues at coordinate 35,036 of CAUYPK010014059.1, forward strand.
TTAGCATCAGAATCCCTGGAAGGCTCATTAGAAACACACAACACTAGATCCCTGACCTCAGAGAGGATTTTGTTGTAAGAAGGTTCTTGAGGCCTCTCTGTGGAGGGGGCCGTGTAGAGCAGCAAAGGAAGTATGTCAGAGAAAGAAGACATCTCTTTTTCTAGCTCCTAGATATTTTATATATTTATATATATATTTGAGATATCTGGGAACTAGAACTGGTGAGATTTAGTGGTGAAAGTTTTCTGGACAGGGAGTTGTTTGGCTTAGCTCTCAGTTTTCTGGCTCTAAAATGTGAGGCTTCATCAGGGCAGCGCGCATGGAAGGATGAATAGGCTTGGGATGCCTGTACCCATTAAATTTTAAATTCTGGACAGGAATAATGACAGTGATATAGCTGAGAAAAGTTTTCTGGGAGATAATGGAAGAATTGTGTTGGCACTAAATATGGTGAATAGGACTGCAGGGTTGGGGAGGTGGACCTCATTAAGATTCAGTAATTTGGGCGAGATTTTTGAAAGGTAGTCACAAATAAAGCAGGAAACTTGAAACTGATTGCTGTAATTGTGACATCCAGCTGAAACCTATAATTGAACTTAAAAGTTAACTGACAGGCAGGCTTATATTAAACTGAATTTAAAGGCAGTTATGTTAATTATTTGAAATGTGTTCATTCTCAGTGGTTCATAGCAGGTGATTGGTGACAGTCTAATCTGAAATTTCAACTGTTGGCATGGGAAGTTGAATAGGAAGTGGAGGAGACATGTGTGTACACATGTGAAATCAAGAGTGGCACGTGTAAATGGAAAATTCCGTGCAGTGCATCCTGTTGACTAAAGACAAGTGGCTTTATACCAATTACTGAAAAAAATATTTAGTAAAAAATAAACATGATCTATCTTTCTTGGACAATTGGTCAGTTCCTCCAACTACATTTATTTGTATTCATGAGATAGGTTGGTTTGGTTTTATTAGTCCTGAGATGTTTGGAAAATGTGTTTGTAAAGAAGAAATTTCTTATTCCTTTTTTTTAAGTGCACTTATATTTTTGGTTTCTTTTCGTGTTTGTTATTTGCTGTGGTAAAGATTTTCTCTTTGAAGTTTCTTTACCTTACTCTAACTAGTTGGACTTAAGTAGTTTCATGTGAAAATTTGGTAACAGAATTCAGCTGTAACCTATGAGTTTCACTGACAAAGATGGCACTGTTGGCAGTGGTTGGCTGTGAACGGGAGTTAAAACAGAGAATAAGAAGCAGGTGTTTCATTTTTTAGTCAAATCACACATGCTGTGAATAGGCTTGCATCATGTAAACATGAGTTTGAATTATGATCAAGAAAGGTAACTTCTGGAAAATTGCTTAATCTCAGTCAGCATCAGTCTCACATCTACAAAATGGGGATTACGCCAAATATTGAGCTTATATTGGAGATAAAATGAAGCTGCGTATGAAATGTGTGGAGCAGTGGGACTGCAGGGCTTATATTAGTTTTTTGCAGCCATTGTAACAAATTACTACAAATGTAATAACAAATTTTTAAATTTGTTTTAAAATAACAAATTTATCCTCTTATAGCTGGATGTCATGTCTAAAATGAGTCTTAAAGGGTTAAGATTGAGGTGTGTCAGCGCCTTGGTTTCTTCCTGAGGCTGGGGGGAATCCATTGCTGCCCCTTTCACCTCCAGAGGAGCTGCATTTCTTGGCTCCTGACTGCATCCCTCCAGGCTCTGCCTCTGTGGCACAACCTTTCTCCTCTAAGACAGTCAGGTTTCCCTCTTCTTCTCTCTTCTAAGGACACTGTGATTACATTTAAGACCTGCTGGGATAATCCGGGCTGTCTTCCCATCGCTTAATCCATGCTATCTTCCCATCGCAAGATTTTAATTCAATCATATTTGCAGAGTTCCATTTGCTGTATAAAATAACATTCATAAATTCCAGGGACTAGGAAGTAGGCATTGGAGATGGAAAGGGGTCATTATTCAGTCTGTCACTGAATTTGGCAAATAGGAATGGAATTTGTTTTTTCAAATTAAAACCTTTTGTGGGTGATACAATCTGGATTATTCAGGTGCAGCATATTTTATGCACAGATATCTTATGGCATATAAGCTATGGAGTACATGAAAAATGGGACCTAAAATGTGTAGCAAGCAGGTAATGGCTTAAATAAGGCCTGATTGGAAAAGTGAGAACATCTGACTTGGTCAGACTTCTTGGGACTATATTATGGTATCAGTGGAATGGAGAAAGTGAAGATCTGATACATCATTTCTTGCAACTTTATATCTGAGAGACAGGTGAGCTCAAGTGAGTTTATATCTGAGAGACAGGGTAGCAAGAATGTTGACCTCCTAGATCTACTTATAATTCTTTCATTTATGTGTGTGTGTGTGTGTGTATACATACACGCACACACTGAGTATGTGTAAGTACAGACATACCCTCCCCCCCCCCACACACACACAGTATCTGTTGTGGTTGGGCAAAGAGTTGGGTCTTGCCCTTTGATCTGATAGTACTGATATGTTTTACAATAACTCTCAGGTGTGTGTAGTCCTTGCCTGGCTCTTTGCTTCTTCACTCATACATTTAATATATTTTTCTAGGTTGCAGTTGGTAAGTGAACCTTTCAGCTAATTTTATGCTCCTGGGAACCTTGAGTATGCTTTATCTGATTAGAGGAGTAGTTCTTAACACCATGGGTAATTTTTTCCAATCTCTTCTCCCCAGGAGACCTCTGGCAATATCTGGAGACTGATTTTTTTCATGACGGGGGTGGGGTGGGGCGGGGTGTGTGGGGGAGTGGTACGGTAGCTAGTCAGGAATGCTGGTTAACATCCCCAAATGCACAGAACATTCTCCTCACCATAAAGAATTATGAGGCTCAAAATGTTAACATTGCTGAGGTTGACAAACCCTCATCTAAAATTATATTATGTCTGTTAACCTTTGCCATAAATAAATAGAGAAAAAATTTGGTGTTTTCTGTCTTGGAATTGTTTCAGTAAACATTAGATAGGCTTATGTGGAACAGGCAATATTTAAGACTAAAGTGATTTATGATATGAAACTCAAGGTTAGGAATATGATTTAGAGGGGCACTAATTATTTTATGGTTGAAAATTAAAATTTTGAAACAAGAGTTCTAGGCAGGGACCATAATTTACTTTTAAGAAATATGGAGACTTCTGAACATGTTGCATGAATGAATAGGTTGGTATACATTATTTTGACTATGTGGGGGTTGCATCACAGACACATAAGCACATTTAATATATTGAAATAATACATAAGAAATTGATATAATGATAACTTACAAATAACAATTTGCATTATCTTATGCTTTACAGAGAACTTTCATGTACATCAGAAAGGAAATAAGTATGTGGTGGCAGGTACTTTAAATGTTTGATTTTTGCAGAACTAAAGATAGATTTTCTCTTTTAAGATAAGAAAATATCTTTAGGATACTAACAGAGTTTCCTGTTTAATCTTGTACATGTGCTCCAGTTCATGGGTACTGGTCTTACAAAAACCACGCCTGTAAGTATCTAGCTGTGGTACAGTACACGTATCAGTCCTCTCAGTATGAGACTTGATAATACATTCACTTAGAAGTTCCTACAGGATGGTGCCTGTGGCTCAGTGGATAGAGTGCCAGCCCCATATACCGAGGGTGGTGGGTTCAAACCTGGCCCCGGCCAAACTGCAACAAAAAAATAGCCGGGCATTGTGGTGGCCGCCTGTAGTCCCAGCTACTCAGGAGGCTGAGGCAAGAGAATCGCCTAAGCCCAGGAGTTGGAAGTTGCTATGAGCTGGGTGACGCCATGGCACTCTACTGAGGGCGATAAAGTGAGACTCTATCTATACAAAAAAAAAAAAAAAAAAAAGAAAAAAGAAAAGTTCCTACAAAAGTGCTTTGGCAGTTTTCCATCTGTGGAACATATGATGAGTTGTATATGCAAGATCGTGGAAAACATATCTACATTTTGTCAGAAAAGACAGAAATGGGGAACTTTAACCATCATCTTTGGGGTCGAGATCTAGGTAGGAAATTATTGATGACACGGGTTTTCAACTGACACTTGAAGAAAATACTGAATTATAAAGAAAAATTTGGGGGAATGAAGAAAGAAATTATTTTAAAAGTATATTTAGTTAGAAAGTACTTATTATTGTGCTAATACTAAAACAGGGTCTTGGGGAAGTCTTTGACTCACATCCAGCCTTAGCTTTTTAACCCTGGGAAGTTCCTTAAGCTTTTGGAGTTTCAGTTTTCTAACCTTTAAATCATTACATTGTTGTGTGGATTAAAGGAGATAATGTAGAATAGTCAACAATATAGGCAACTGCTATGATTATTATATAATTAAGTGTGAAGTAGGCCATAGAACACAACTAGAAAGCACTTCATTAACACTAGTGTCCTGGATATTTTTTAATTGTTCTGCCAAAAGAAAATGAATTTTTTAAAGCCTAAGTAAAATAGGTTTTTGATTGTAGGACTTCTCAGAATTTTAACTTGCTATTTATGTGTGTTCACAAGGACAGCGTAGTAAGCTGTGCTTCTCAACAGTTTTTGGCCTGAAGTCCTGTTAAAATCTTGCCAGTTTTTTCTGTTGCATGGTACAGTTTGAGAAATGCTAGGATGAAAGTATATATCCTGGTATCATGTTGTTGTGGTTCTAATATCATGATCCTAAAGGATAGAAGACTTAATTGATAATCAGATTTCATACTGACGTGGAACATGGGATCAAGTCTGGAAGGACATCTGAAATGTTTAGTATTCTTTTAAATTGTATGCTTAGGAACGTCAGTGGTTTGGGGAAAATTTTTGTTGATATTGCTACTTGTCTTCACTCTTTTTCCTCCTTTGAGGAGAAGTAACTAGTAAATGTGTGTGTACGGTGTGTATGTGAAAGATACCGTGAGGGTAAGAAAATAATCCACTAGTTAATTCTCAGCTCTCATTTTGCTCCAGCTGCATTGTTGGCCCAGGCTGCGCTAGGTCGCTCAGTCTCTGCTGGCCTGCACTGTGGCTGGCGCGCCTCTCATCCTGGGTGGCTCTTCTCCACCCTGCTGGTTTCTCCTCTGTTTCTTAACCCCTAAGTTTTGGCTTCCTGGGGCTCCATCCTCTGACCTCCTCCCTCTCTTCTACTTACTTTGTAGGTGATCTCATTCAGTCTCATGACTTTATATTTCATCTCCACGCTGACAACTCCCCAAATTATTTCTCCAGTTTAGATTTCTACCTTGAGCATCTTCCTTGAATGTCTAATTACTAATTACTTAACTCTTTGAGTATCTCATATTTACCATGTCTAAAATCAAAGCCCACTCTTTTCCTTACTGCAATTACCTAGTATTGTTACCTATAGGAGAAAAATTATGGATTAGTGTGCTGAGTGGATATCTGTAGTTTCTCCCTAAACACATTTTATGTATTAATAATTAAATGTCATAACTCCATTGAATAAACAGATCCATGTATAATGAATGGTAAATTCTGTATTCACTAGTCACCTTAATATACACTGTTTCTGATTTTCCATCTCACAGGGGTTATACATATGAGTCTCAATTGTGAAATCAGCTTTACATAATGGAAAGCATATTATATAAAGTAGAAAAGAAGAATTACAGAAGTCTCTAGTTGAGAGAGTTAGGGGTTAAACCCAACTTTCAGCTCCTGCAAAGCCACTCTTCAATCCTGTTATTTCTATGGCTCTGTGTGTCAGTGTCTTTGAATACATGTGTATTTTTTTTCCTCTTTAAATGAAACTGGTCTATTCTTAGTGGTGTGTGGGAGAGCTGTGAAATTTAATAACAAATTATTTTTAACAAGAAGGTACTTATTCATTTGTCATGATTGGAATAAGCATTATGTTGCTAGGGCAAGAAGTGTTGAATTTCTAAGAGGTTTTCTTCACATAGGTAAGTACAGAAATCATCAAGCTTATGTATTTGTGGTCACTAATTATCTCCAGGGATGGTATTATTTTCTCAAGTGTCATTTTAATAGTTTCCCCAATAATCAGATACAGCTGCACTTTGTAGCAATGGCAGATTTAAACCTATGAGTCACACGTTTGCCATCCCTGAGAGGTTGTCAAATGGAATGCAGTTTCATTTTTAGCGATGGAAGGTGGGAGGCAAGGAGGAAGAATTTAAATTTCTTACTTTCCTTTTCAATGTAGCCTCTTTGAGAGAAAGAAGAAGTGAAACATTCTAAGAATTCATCTTTAACTTCTCTTATTCACATATCTCTTCTATTTGACATGGTGATTAGAGAAAGGTGATGGCATGTGTGCTATTTTAAATAATGTAATGGATGATCTTCCTTTAATAGAACAGTAGAACTTCCATTAATACAGCAGTTCTCACCCTCTGGGTCACGACCCACAGGAACTGTATTAAAGGGCTGCAGCATTAGTAGAAAAGGAAACCATTTCCCGATAGGTCTCTTAAGTTCCTTCTTTGATTCCTACAGTTGCAAGGAAACTATGCAAACTGTATTCCTATGCAAACTGTAGGAATCAAAGAAAGAACTTAGAGACCTATCGGGAAATGGTTTCTAACACTACTGTGCCCTTTCTTAGAGACAGTATGTGTTAGAAATTACTTCATGTGTTTCTTAAAAATTCACTTAGTATTCCCAAACTTGCTCACGATTCCTAGACTTCTGTCCCATTTGGAGACAGACTGTCTTGTTGCATACATAGAAATGGTGTCATTGCTCTGCCATTAGGAGGACGTCAGCTTTCAACTGCCTCCATCTTCCACTGCCCGTCTACCCCTCTGCCCTCGCCCCCTACATATCTGATTGCTTTCAACCAGATGCAGTCCAGATTCTTCCCTTGTGATTGCTTATGAAATCATTCAGGGTCTCATTTCTTGATTTTTATTTTTTTTAAGTTGTGAACAGGTGGCTAAAACTACATAAGCAATGACTAGGAGCAGAGATTACTTAGTGGCTTGGAGAGGGACCAAGTATCTTACGAATTCAGCTCTTCTCATATCAAGCCAGTTTCTCAAGAAGCAACACCCAGGTCAGCTGGTGCCATCCAGGGCAGGGCTGCAGCCAGCTTTTGGAGGGTTGGGTCCCAGTAAGAATCCACACCTAGCTCTGCGAAGTAGCCTCAGGAAGTAGAGGCCTGATTGCTCCATGAGCCGCAGTTGTTATGGGCAACAAAGAAAGCAAGGCAGAAACTCCTGGTGGCAAGAAGTCCAAACTGGTTAGTTACCTAGCAGGAGCCCCTCCTAGAGTTCCAGATTCCTTGTTAACCAGGGAGGTTTAGGCTGGGATCAGGTGGGGCCAAACTCCTTACCTTTCCTATTAGAATGCGGGGAAATCTCCTCTCTCCCTTATCATATCTGGGCCAAAATATCCCTCCTCTGTCAAATTCCAGCTTGACTTTTTAATCATACGTTTCCTCAGGTGATGGTTCAGTCAGAAAAGTGTATTTGATCTTAACTGAGGTTGGCTTGGACAGCGTAAGGGCTGGGATTTGGGGAGAAGAGATAATATTAAAGCTTGGAGAATGTAACTCTTGAGTTATGTGTGGGGTGACGGTATTGAGGGGGAGACTATGGGGAGCTAGGTCCTTCCCATATTACAAATGAGAAAGTTGGTACCTTGAGGAAAAAAGATACCAAGACGTGGGAGAGGAAGGTAAAGAGAGACGTAGGACCTGGTGTCAAACTCTGGGAAGCCCTACTGTCATCTGGGGGAAAATTTCCTCCATTTCTTTGGCATTGTTGATCGCTGAGCTGCTTCTATAAGTAACTCATGTATGAACATTAAATGCTCAGCTGTTCTTAGCCAGGCCTTGGACTGACTCGGGGATCTGACTGTGTGGTGGGCCCAGCTCCAACTCTCTGCAGTCCCTCAGAGAACACCACAGGAAAGGCTGTGGTGAGTGCCTGCGTGTGGGCCCAGAGTTAGCTTCTTGGATAAACAGAAGGTACTTGGAAATATTTTTGGTGTAGCCTTACAACATAACTGGCCGGCACACACTGGTAGAACGATAATACCATTCCTTACCACGTTGTTCCCCAACCGGGCTATCAGATATGAGGAAGATAGATTTGAGCTGTGTAGGCACATTTTTCCTTAGAAAAAAGCTTTTGGAAAATTTAAGAATATTTGGTTAAGGCAGGCCCTGGTAGACCAAAGATGGGTGGGGAACGTGGCCCAGTGCCATTGTGGATGTTTGGACAATGACAGTAATGCCACGCCAGCTTCCTTGCCTGTTGTCTGACCTTATTCTAGAATTAATTTCTTATGCTCAGGGCTCAGTGCCCGTAGCTCAGTGGTTTAGGGTGCTGGCCACATACACAGAGGCTGGCGGGTTCAAACCTGGCCCGGGCCTGCTAAACAGCAAAGACAACAACAAAAAAATAACTGGGTGTTGTGGCAGGCGTTTGGAATCCTAACTACTTGGGAGGCTGCGGCAAGAGAATCACTAGAGTTTGAGGTTGCTTCAACTGTGATGCCATGACACTCTACCGAAGGTGACAAAGTGAAACTCTGTCTCAAAAAAAAGAAAGAAAGAAAAATAATTCCTTATGTTCACTCAAAGCCTTCTCAGAAGGAAAGCAGGGAAAGTACATGATGAAAGAGTGTCTTGAATTATGTTTCACAGAAGCAGCTCTTCTGGGAGGGAACCATGTGGGGAAAGGGGTGTACTTGATTGTTTTGTCACCACTGGCTATTCCCTCTAGGGTTTAACCAAGATGGATAATTAGGGGACAGTCTTGAAATGTGTCCTTTACTGGTTCTACCTGGATTAAGCCCTTTGAAAATCTGTCATGGAAGCCGAGTGTGACTGGTACTGTAGTTCCTCATTTTACTGGGCAAGGCTATGGAGACCCAGGGTTAAGTAACATGAGCACGGTCCCGTGGCTGGTCAAAGTGCTGGCAGAATTCACATGCGAGCAGCCTGGCCCCAGACTGTGCCCTCTTAGCCGAGTTCCTGCTCAGGGAAGGACCCAGTATGGGTTTCTTTCTTTGGTCCTTTGGTTAGAAATAATATTTTATGATTGACTGGTACTAGTATTTTAAAATATTTGAATGAAGAAAGGAGGATCAGGCCAAGAGCATCTTGGTTCCAAGTGTACCTAGAAGTTGTTAGGTTCAGAGATTAGAGAGGAATGAGTTCACTATGGGTTCCTTGTTCCTGAACTTGGGTAGGAAGTTCAGAGGTCAGTGATGGGTGTATATCTTCTGGCCCTTAGGGAGCAAAGGAATTATTCCATTAACAGGGTGGAAGATTATATCTATGCTGTACTTGCTGCTATTTTTTTTTTTTTTTTCTTTTTGAGTCAGGGTCTCCTTCTGTCAATTGGACTAGATTGCAGTGGCATCATCATAGCCCACAGTGGTATCATCATAGCTCACAGCAACTTCAAACTCCTGGGTTCATGTGATTCTCCTGCCTTAGCCTCCCAAGTAGCTGGGACTATAGGCAGGTGCCACCACACATGGCAGATTTTTATATTTTTTGTAGAGGTGGGGTCTTGCTATGTTGCCCAGGCTGATCTCAAGACACTGTGTTTGGCCTATACTTCCTCTTTCTTTCTTTCTTTCTTTCTTTCTTTCTTTCTTTTTCTTTCTTTCTTTTTTTTTTTTTTTTTTATTAAATCATAGCTGTGTACATTAATGCGATCATGGGGCACCTTACACTGGTTTTATAGACCATTTGACATATTTTCATCACACTGGTTAACATAGCCTTCCTGGCATTTTCTTATTTATTGTGTTAAGACATTTATATTCTACATTTAATAAGTTTCACATGTACCCTTGTAAGATGCACCATAGGTGTAATCCCACCAATCACCCTCCCTCCGCCCATCCTCCCCCTCCCTCTTCCCCATATTCTTAGGTTATAACTCGGTTATAGCTTTCATATGAAAGCCATAAATTAGTTTACTTCCTATTTCTTGAATATTAAACGTTTTAAAGTTAATGCATGAGCCAAGTATGGAAGAAAGCTATCAATATATTTAAATGAGGTATTTTTGAAACTATTAATATTTATCTTTATCTCCTTTTATGATAAATTTGAGTTTTATTAAGGTATGGATCCTTTGGCTTTTGTCTTTCAGAGCTCTTCTGGGAAGATTTTTCATCACAGAGACCAGCATTTAACCTTCAGCATGCTGAAGTTGGTCTTTGTTTTTGTGTGTTTTTTGGAGGGGTCAGTGATTTATGATAGTAAAGGATTCCCTTTGATTGTGATTTCTAAACGTAATAGCTTAATAAAGAAGCTTAATTATTGGTGTCCATATAATTTGAGTCAAAATTAGAAATACTTTTATAGAGACAGAGTCTCACTTTACCACCCTTGGTGGAGTGCTGTGATGTCATAGCTCACAGCAACCTCCAGCTCTTGGGCTTCTGCGATTCTCCTGCCTCAGCCTTCCGAGCAGCTGGGACTACAGGTGCCCGCCACGACGCCCGGCTGTTTTTTTGGTTGCAGTCTGGCCGGGGCTGGGTTTGAACCCTCCACCCTTGGTGTATGGGGCCAGCGCTCTACTCACTGAGCCACAGGCACCACCCTGCCCAGCTATTTTTTGTTGCAGTTTGTCTGGGGCTAGGCTTGAACCTGCCCCCCTTGGCATATGGGTCGGTGCCCTACTCACTGAGTCATAGGAGCTGCCCAGAAATACTTTTAAATAAATGCAATTTAATTGTTCTCTTTGACATTGTATGAGTATTAAGGATCTCCTGAGCTTTTTTCATTTCAGGCTTTTTTGTGTTAATTTGTATTTCTATAAGTTAAATATATTTAACCAGTATGGGAGAGCATCTGTGTGCCCTGCACTGTGTGAGGCTATTTTAAAGCAAACATTTATGTGTGCTTGCCAAGTGGTAGACCTTAAAAGTCTATCTTATCTTAAAGTACCTGGAATATAGCAGTGGACAAAACTATAGAAAAACTTTTTAATTCTGGTGGAGGAGAGTGAAAAAAAATAAATGTATGTAGAATGATGGCTATAAGTAAAAAAATAAAGTGGAGATGAGAGAGTGTCAGGTGGGCTGTCTCCAGTTCTAAATATTGGGGTCCAGCATGACTTCACTAGGAAGGCTTTCGGGCTAGAATGGTGGATAAATGGGGCCTGCCCTGGCAGAGCTTATAGTTCAATAATGGTAACTGTTTTCCGAACATTTCACGATGAGGTTAGAAACTCGAGTATGTATTTTCTCTCAGTCTACTGACCTGGGGGACGTTATCTCCAAATTATCCAAAAGAAGACTAAGAATCAAGGGAATTGCCCAAATGAGCATTGCCAGTGAGATCCAGCTGACTCCAAAGCCGATACTCTTAACCATGGTATTATGCCATGGCAATTCAACATATTTGTTATGGAGGAATTACTCAACTTGGGATGGGGCAGCCTTATTTTTGGTTCTGATGTGTTATGCAGCAACTTGACTGGCTCACAGAAAGTCTGTTGACATGAACTTTCCCTCTACCCTTGTGCTTGTTCTATTTAAAAGGCCTTTTAAAGGGGTCGTGCCTTGTGGCTGTGACAGGCGTAGGAGAAACCTGGTTACTGACTTCCATGCAGTAGGTTGTGTTTGTTGTGTGAGAAAGGGAACACTATTTACTCCAGCAAATCATTGACTACTTGAATTCCTGGCATTGCATTTCAGAGATAGGGCACTAATTTGGCTGACCTATGAATCATCGTGTCCAAGAGCATGTTAGAAATGTTCATATTTGGAAGAGAATGTGAAGTGAGTGAAGGGTAATAATGCCAAGATTGCTGCTTATTATGATTATCAAAGAATAGACCGTACCTTATATTTCCAAGGACTGCTTTTTATTGAAGGCTGTGGAAAGGAGGTCAGGGGTTCAGGAGAGCTTCATTTTTCCTTCTGGACTGAGTTTGCTTATGATAAAAAGTGGATGATTTTCAGCACACTACATCCTTTGCATTGGGTATTGATGAGTTTTTTGTTTTGGCTAATTTAATATTCAAGGTGGGTATGTTGGTCATTAAACCAAAAGATGGCTATATATTTAACACTTTTACAACTTTGCTTTTTGTTGTTGTAGGGACAGAGTCTCACTCTGTTGCCCAGGCTGCAGTGCAGTAGCATGATCATAGCTCATTGTATCCTTGAACTCCTGGCCTTAAGCAATCCTCCTGCCTCAGCCTCCCAAAGTTTGGGATTGTAGGCATAAGCCACTGTGCCCAGTCAACTCTGTTATTTTTTGTTTTCAGTTTCTAGTGACTTTCCTACTTAATACTTCCAAAATAAAGTGCTATTGAATTTTTACAAAATGGTTTTCTTTTTATTCAAGAAGTAAGCTATAGTTTGATCAATTGGGCTGTGAGATTTATTCTGCTTATTTACTTTTTTTTGGATGTACAGAAAAGTATACATATTATCAATGTATAATTTAAAGACTTTTTAGAAACTGAACACAAGCCAGATTACTGATCAAAATATTAATGGTTAGCATCTTGAGGCCTCACTTCTCTTTCAGTCATCTTCATCATTCTCTTCCCATAAGGGTAACCACTGCCCTGATTTATAACAGCATATTTTTGTTTTGCCTGTTTTTGTACTTGGTATGGATGGAATAGTACAATCAGTACTCTTGTATCTGGAGGCTTTTCCTTCACATTGTTTTGAGGTTGAACCTGTGCTTGAATGTATTATAGTTCTAGGTGGTTCATTCTCTCTTCCCTGTCTCCTTCTTGTCCTGGAAAAGAATTTAAAGTCAAACAGGATAGATGGGTAGGATGAAAGCAAAAATACATAATATTTCATTGTGTGTATATTCCACAATGTACTGTGCTGTTCAAGACATGTGCAGCTTTCATTTTTTGCTAATATGAATAGTTATAAACATTCTTGCATATGAATTTTGAACAGAAATAAGCATTTATGTTGGGTATGTACCTAGGAATGGACTCACTAGGTCATAGAATATGGATATATTTAGCTTGAATAGATACTACCAAGTGAGTTAAGCGTTTAAGTAGTTGTAGCAATTTACATTTCCACCAGTAGTGGGAGAGTTTGTGGATTTTATTGAGATGCTTTTTGTGGAGTTGGTGAGAGAATGTGTTATTCTTAGGTTCCTATTAGTTTATGCTCGTCCTATGGAAGAAATGCTCACAGTTGCCTTGTTATTCTTTGAAAGTGAAGTCAAGTGTTTGTCTTGGTGCACTCTACTCTCCTTTTTCTTTCTCTCTGTATATGTGAAATTTGTCTTTTATGTCACATATATAAGAGAAAGATACCCGCGTGTATATTTTATACTATTGTGCTGATGGACCGGAAAGCCCCCTAGAGGTCGTCTTGCTTCCAGAGTCTGAAATTTTGTTGATCTGCATAAATGTCTGTAGTGAAAGAAGCACATTATTTTCATTTGTTTTTGGAGACAGCCTCACTCTGTCACCTTGCATATATTGCTGTGGTATCATAGCTTACAACAACTTCAAACTTTTGGGCTTATGTGATTCTCTTTCCTCAGCCTCTGGAATAGCTGTGACTACAGGCACCCGACCACAACCCACGATGCCTGGCTAGTTTTTTCTCTTTTTAGTAGAGACTAGAGTTGGGGTCTCACTCTTGCTCAGGCTGGTCTCAAACTCCTGATCTCAGGCGATCCTCCCTCCTCAGCTTTACAGAGTGCTGGGATTTACAGGCATAAGCCACTGTACCCGGCCTGCATGTTATTTTCTGGTGACCCATCCCTTTGATAAGTAACATGCATTCGCCTCTTTAACATTGAAGTGGAACCTGCTTCTTTTTAACTTATCTTGTAAATATTATGCCCTTCTCCAGGTGAACAAAAACCCATGATTCTTTTAATAAAGTTTCTTTAGACAGAGGTTCAGGACTATTTTTTGTTCTAATGCCACTTTCCAACATCTACAGGGTCAAAATCTCTAAGCAGTTTGCTTTGGGGAGCTGGGGTGAAAAACCCTATGAATGATGGAGAAGTAACTCAGGGCAAAGCTGCCTTTATTTATTTATTTACCGTATATACTCAAGCATAAGCCGACCCCCTTAATTTTACCCTAAAAACTGGGAAAACGTAGTGACTCGAGTATAAGCCGAGGTGGAAAATGCAGCAGCCACTGGTAAATTCCAAAAATAAAAATATATACCCAAAACAATTACAATAATTGAGGAATCAGTAGGTTAAGTGCTTTTCAATATTTATTGCTAAAGAAAAACTGTAAACTAGCAACAACAACTTTAAAACTTTAAAGTGCAGAAAACTGTAGCTTAACAGGTAATCAAGCTAAATCACAAGGGTTAAAATCCTTCAAAACTGGATTCTTCCCCCTCATCGTCTGTATGTCCAAACAGAGCTTCAGCTATATCTGATGTGAGGGTATCAGCATAGACATTGTCATCATCACTGAGTTCGGAGATATCGTCATCACTGCTGTCGGTCTCATACAAAGCGCACCGAATCAAATAACCTGTATGACCCGAGTATAAGCCAAGTATACGGTATTTTTAAAGATTTTTGTTGTTGTTCTCAATTTTCCTTTCATGAATACACTGATTTCCCTTTCCCCTCACTGATTGGGTTTAAATGTTTAAAATAAAAATACAAAAAATGCAAATGTGTGTTAAAAATTAGACTATAATGGACTAAAAGGAGAAGGCATAGCTTTTCATGGAAAATGAACCATTCTATCTCATCTAATCAATGAATATGGAAAAATTTCTTCTGATGGATAATGTATGTTCTAAGATTTATGAACTTTCAGGTGATATTAATATTTATGGAACTTCAGAATGAAATGATTTTTTCTTATAATTAATAATTTAAGGTTCACAGATACTACTTAATAGATTTTTTTTTTTCTTTACAGGCAAGAAGAGACTGATAGGAGAGTGAAAAATGTAAGATGTATTTACTTTAGTGGAGCATTATACTGTGGGGTTTTACTTCCAAGTTCTATGAAGGCAGTGGATCTAAAAATATACTGTGTATCCTTTTTCCAATGATTATTATTATTATTTTTTTTGGTAGAAATCAACCAGTCACAAGCTATGTATTTAAATATACACATTATAATGTATGGTTAGAATATATATTCCCTGACTTTATGGTATAAGAGGATATGGTAGATTTAGGAAGCTGGTTTTTTCATGTTAGCAATGTGCTGAAGCAAGTAAACACATTTTAGGAGAATAAATAGGAAACCTACCCCATCTCATTTTAAGGGAACACACTGAATGTTTCAGGACTCTGGGTAATTTGCTCAATGTAGACTCATATAATATCTTCAATATTCCATGCCTACTAAAAGAATATCTAAAAATGTGATAGCTCTGTTTTTAAAAAGCTTAGCATCCTTATCAAGAAGTCTGAGAATTATTGATTTTTTAGATGTTCATTTTGTAGGTTTGTTGGAAAAATATCAACTTCTTTAAACGTTTCATTTGTGTGTCTTTTTTCTTATAATTTTTTTCCTTCTTTGTATGTACTATTTATTACGAATTTTTCCTTCTTTGTATGTACTATTTATTATGAATTGCTTCTGGAATCTGGGCTTTTGATCTAAGAACTTGCTCAGAGACAAACATATATAGGAAGAATAATTAAGACTCTTAATGACTTTTCCCCTTCCCAAATATTTACATGGAAGTCAGCCTTTCAACCATAGAGTGATATGTGGTATCATTTATCTGTAGTATTCACCTGCATTTGAGCTTTCAGCTGGGTACTAAATAGAGTGACCTTGTTTTGGAATTTTTTCTTATAGGTTTTGATAACATTGTACTGGCTGGGAAGAAAAGTACAGAGTAACCCCTACTATAATGGTCCCTATCTTAATTTGAAAGCATTTGAGTGTCTTTTAGGACAGACTCTGACTAAGGTAAGGAACCTGCGTTTGTATGAGATGACCACTGTGATGCAGTACTGCTGCCTCTCCCTCCCCTCCTTTCTCCTCCCTTCCCTTCCCTTCCCCATCTCATCCCTCTCCTCGCCTCCTTCTTTCTTATAACAACTATGGTGATGCCACCTTTGTTCCACTCTAGGTTGGGCTCAGTAGACAGGATTGTTATCCATTTGCTGCCTTTATATGCTTTATATGATTCTATTTCACAGCAATTTCCAGTGTATACATAGATATATTTTAATTTTAGATAATTTGACACATGTTGTTGCTTCCTCTCATATACTTCATATAACTTAACTGTTTCTTTATGCTCATTATGAACTCAACCTATAGTAGAGAGGTGCTTGTTGGGTTATTAAAATGTGTAGAAATTACTCAGTTCTTTTAGTATTTGTGTGTTCTTGTCATAGGTGATTATATCTCTAATGCATACACTTCAACATCCCCACAATTCACCCATGCTGCCTTCATTTCCTCAAGGGGAGTGAACGCTAAGTGGAACTTGATAATGTGTTTAAGTGAGAATCTTTTGGTTTATGTACTTTTCTAGTCCTTTATATCCTAGAATTAATATAACAGCTTTTGGAATGCTTAAGGACCATTTGAGGACAGGTGCCAGGATTGACCATAGTTCTGCCAAATCTTCATTTATAAGATCCAAATGGGAAAACTAATTTTTTTGTAATGGTGTTTTTGCAGGGCTCAGAAGAAAATATGTAGTCAAAAATGCTATCACCGTCTAATTAATAGTATATGCTCAATGAGTTTTTCTGGTGATTAAATGATACCATGCCAGTAAGGCATTTAGCATTAGTCTCTGGCATGTTGTAAGGATTTAATAAATGTTACTCACCATGATTGGAAGATAGAAACTAAGGCCACGATGAAAATGATCACCTTGCCTTATAGTACCCTAATATTTAGATGATTTTGTCTGAGCCCAGCCTCTTCGTTATAGAGAGAATTATAGAACCTAGAATTTCTGGTATTCCTTTTTCCCCCCTCTCATTAAATAATGTTTTTTTGTTTATTTTTTATTTTTTATTTTTGAGAGGACTCCATTTAAATTTCTTGAATAATTTAACTTGGGTAATACTTGAAACATTAACATACACAAACGTACTAGGTGTTAGGAAAACACTGATGGCAAATGACCCGACCTCACAAAGCTCAGTTGTCAGAAACAGATGAGCAGATTGGTCATGGCCATGAAACAGCATGGGGCTCTGGTGCAGGAATTTCAGGGGGCTTTGGGCACAAGGGAGAGTCTTGCCTTGCACTTATATCTGCTAAGAAAGCTTTTGGTTAAAACCTGTGTGGGACTTTGGCTTATCCATCCAGGCTCTCTTAATAGCCTTCAGTCCTTTTTATGATAGCTGACTCAGGTGAATAATTCTGGCACAGTGTCTGTCCTAGGAATGCTTCATTAGAGGTTGTTTCCTGTCACCAGTGTCAAAATCAGTTGAGTAAAAAGAATTTTGGGTAGATTAAAAGCTATAGTTGTGGTTTCATTATTATATTATTATAAGGTGGTGATAGCTGTGAGGCATTTAACTGTAATGTCTGTTTTCATCATTGCTATTAACATCAAAACCATTGTGTCCATCCAGTGTTTCCCATTTAACTAGATAACGTTTAAAGGCTAATCCAAAACACCAATTAAAAAATCCTTGGCCTAAGTTTTTGCAGCTGAGTCATCTTAGAAATTGCAGGTGACTCATTTAGGTGACTAATCAGGGGCAAGTCCACCTTAAAAACCAGGCATCAGGGCCTGACTCAGATTATTTCATAACTGCAGTGTCTGTCATCAATAACTTTAACATACATGAGGTAAAAAAAAAAAAAAAAAAAAAATAGGGTCAAAAGTAACATTTCTGATTTTTAGCATGTTCTTTTCTTGCTAATAAATTTGAGTTCTGGGCAAGGGACTTAAAGAGAAACTTCTCTAAAGAAGACAGATGCAAAATCTACAAACACATGAAAAAAAGCTCATCATCCTTAATCATCAGAGAAATGCAAATCAAAACTACTTTGAGATATCACCTAACCCCAGTAAGA